>VZTL01013382.1:47272-106678 GCA_013400535.1 Scopus umbretta
AAAAAAAAAAAGCTGGGGGAAAAATCAGATTTCAGCAAAATTTCTAGCTCATCTCTATTAAATACTAAATGTCTTTCAGAAAAAAAACCTAGATATTTAGGGTTCTTAGTCATGGTCACACTTCTGTCTCTCTGATCTTTTAGGGAACAGTCTCTGAATTGCTCCACGGGCTGATTGAAGCAGTTAAATTGCAAGATCAGGTCTGCGTGGGATGGGAGAGGTGCTAGCGGGGTTGTCATCTCCAGCTCAGATGCCCCCAGGACTCCCTGGTGACTGTCAATAACCCAGAGGAGGCGAGGGAGCATTTCCACCTTGTCCTGGGGCTCGCGGAGGCTCTCCAGGAAGACCCTGTGAAGAATGAAACCCTTCCTGCCAAAAGCCTGGTCCCACACGCTGAGCAGCGAAGAAAGCATCATAAATTGCACACGCTGGTCATTTGTGCCACAACCAGATGACTCAGTCATCCATCAAAAATTAGGCTGTAGCTGATAAACTTACTTTTTGTTGTTGTTGTTTGCTGCTCATTATCAATTATGGCTTCAGGGGAGCCACATGTATTTGGATAACAGGAGTAGAAAGTTTTCAAGTTCTGCTGTAGTGCCTGTTCTGGAGGAACAGAAAGAGCGTACAAATTCAGGCTATAGGGCATGCTGCAATTACCTGACACAGCCATAGGTGAAAGGTATATATTTCTGAATTTTCTCGCTGATGTCCTCCATTGATTTTTTTCTGAGACAGCCTAGGCAAATCATTTAAACTCGGTGCCTAAGTTTAGTCATGCCATCGATGAGCAATGTATGATATAAAGTGACTGCCTCTCACAGACCCCAAGAGTCTTTAATTTATGTCTGTAAGGTGGCTTGAGCTGTTTCGCTCGACAGTCTGTAACTGCAAGATGTTACTAATAATTCAAAAGCAACAAGTGGCATGAATGAGCCTTGTACCTGTGGATAAACATTTAGATTTGTGGCAACCATTTTTCACCTATGAAAAGAAAAGTCAAGTTTGCAGCTCCAGGTCCTTTTACCTTGGAAAGTCTTCCAGGGTCTCTCCCTACCCAGGCATGACACGTTCTGCTCCTGTCCTGCAGACTCTAGCTTCCCGTTCCTGAGCACAGTTTTGTAGCGACTAATCCTTTCCCTCCGCACGGTATTACATGGATAATTGCGCAGATACTATATGTCTTTCAGCAGACTTACTGGAATATCTTGCACTACTGTACAGCAGATCTCTTATTCAAAAACTTCAGATGGGGTATTTAACATTCTTTTTTTTTTTAACATTCTTCAATCGATTCACTTAGGCGAATTCCTAAGCAGATGCAAGAATACATTTCAGTTGAATTTCAGGGGATACTTATTGCATGTTAAATACCACTAGGCAATTATTTAATGAGGTTTAACAAGTATGTAATAGATAGATTACTTATGACCTAGATGTGAAACCTCAATGAATATGTTTAATCAATTGGCATTCAATTAACATACATTAGGCTTTTCCTGCAGCACGGTGCTTTATTTTAGCTGTCTGGCTAACAGACCAGGCTTGCATACTTGTTAACTAATTGCTGTCCATAATTTTAGGTCCAATATTGTACCTGTAATAAAAAAAAAATAAAAATTAATTACAAACCTGCTCTTGGTGAGTTTATTGGCCTGTAATTACCCATTTAGAAGTGTAAGTCCCATTTGTTGCATCAGTATACTCAATTATCTTCTCTGCATTCACAACTGTAGGGACCTTTCGATGCCCCAGGCAGTTATACCCATACCTTTTTTCTGGTTCAGCACAAGAAACTAGCTAGTCCTTTCTTTTGAATGCAAAAATTTTCACTGGCTATGAAAAAGTAATATGGGATTAAAGTGGAATATAAATGAGCATTGCTGATGGATGTCCTACGGTGGAATTGCTCTCTTGAAACATCACAAACAATTCAGAAACTCCTCTGCATCTCTGTAGTGCTACAGTTTAATTAAAGCTTAATAAGGAACACCAAATTTGTACAGGTCTTTGTCCAGTTGTATTCATTAATTTACGTGTAACTTGTACTTTTTGTTCTCATCAGCAGTAGAAAAATTGCCTCTCTCCAAAAATTGTCAGAAATACCGAAAGCACTATTAAATAATGTTGAACGCAAGCTTAGCCAGGAGAACTGATGAGAAAGGCATTAATTTGCAGCAGCACTCTGAAAGTGCTACAGAGGCTGTGTAGCATGGGATGTCTTTGGCTTTCTGTAGAGTTTGGGGAAGACCCTTGTCCCACCTCCATGAGTACAATCAACTAAACCATTTGCTTCACCTGGCTGAAAAGACCAGAGGAAGGTAAAAAACATGGGAAATGCTTAATAATACTTTCGGTAAACTGGTTACTTTTGCTACAGAGACCTATATCTACAGCTTACTCCACCCAAGCTGATATGTAGAGCTCTGCAATATGGTTTCTAAACTCTGTCCTTTGACCCCAGTCTAATTCCCCATCTGACTTTACAGGCTTCACATCGCCATGTGTTGCGCAAGGAATAAGGCAGAATTTTTTGAAAAGGGAAAATTGTTTTGTGAAGACAGAAGCCACAGTGGGAGAAGTGAGAAAACGACCCAAATCTTGGCGTACTGCTAACTGGCTTAAGAATACATAAAATACCAATTTCAGTTCAATTCCCCGTCTTTCAAACAGAAGAAGCCTCAGTGAGCTCTGAGGGAAGAGCTGGAGTGGAGGTTAAAGCATTGCAGAATCCTCACACATGCTCTCTGCACATCAATTAAGTCAGACCCTGTGCCAGAAGAATAGCTGTGTGCCTTTGTCCAATTTTAATTCATATTTTTATCTTGGAATAGGTTTCTTTTTGGAAATCCTGTGACACTGGCTAATTTGCCATGTTCTGCACTTACAAGCACTGCTTTCTAGCACCAAATCTCATAGTTCCAGGCAAACTTTGGTGTCAAGATCTGAAGGGCTACAAAGCAAGAAGATACATTTTGTACTTTTCTTCTGCAGAAAGGACACCCTACAAGATTAAAGTAACTGGATTTTGATCAGCATTTCCCATTTGCACTGGGCTCTTTACGAATTGAAATGTAAAAGGTCAAAGCTCCAAAAGCATTTTTCATTTCTAAAGAGGTTTGTTCACCACTGTAATTTAATAGCCATGCCAAAGCTGATAAGATTTTGGAATCTGTCCATGGCATGTATTGATGTCACAGGTCAAAAATAAAGGCTTCAATGTAATTTATTTCTCCAAGCACAGTGAAGATAATAACTCAAGCACAGAGCAATATGTTAAAACTAAATTATATTCAATAAAGATGACTTATGCCAGTCTTCTAAAAACTAAATACACTTGGCTCAATTCGCATGTGCTCATTACTGTGGTATGGTGGCCTCCAAGAGGTACTTCAGCATTGCACAGTGGCCAACATGCGGTTCTGGATCTAGGCTGTGAGGTTTGAGAGCACTGCAGCGCGGGAGAAAGTTGTTCCTCCTTTCTCTGTTGAAAATCTGACTTGAGGGAGCATTTTCCTGCACTGGTTTCTCCTTCTGTATTGCTTTCTGCTGGATGGAATGATGCATAAGAACAAAAATTCGTTCCTGCTATAAATAGAGTCTGTGCATGTGATACAAGGGGGAGGAGAGCAGATGCTGCACACATAGCTTCAGCTGGCATGCCGTGGTTTCACGCACAGTTCGGGATGGGGGAAGGGGGCACTTTCAAAACATTGCGAAAGGAAATTACCAACAGAGTAGGGACAGCAGAGGCAGCCAGGTATAGCGTTTCCTGACTTCCCAAACTGCATGGCAAGGTAATTAAAAGCATCTAACACTGAGGTTCAGCAGATGATCCACTCTTAGTTTTTCATCCAGTGATCTGAAGGAGGAGGCTGACAGGGATGCTGTTAGGCCATGTGGATATTTACTGGACACAGGAAATCCGATACTGTCATCAGTGGAGTGTTGAACTTCACCCTTACAGCAGAAGAGAAATCAGCAAGTTTCAGTACCAACCTCAATATATCTTTTAGCTTTCACCCTTTTCTATACCTATTTTAGCACTTTGCTTCTGCCTGTAAGAGTTTCTTTCCATGCCTGAGAGTTTCTCTGCATGCCTCTCCTTTGAGGCAATGAGACTTGATTTGGGCTACTTGCTTCTGACTGAATGCCGCTGGATTATTTTAGGCAGTTACTCTTCCTGAGAATTTGTAAACTCATAAAATGGTTGTATTTGATTTCAGAGAATTTCATAGGTTTATGTCATTGGGCTATGAGTTCTGTTCTTGAGACTCTTCTAAGAGCTGAAGGGACAAACTACGCCCCCCAGCTGTAGGGCTATGGGGCTGCCCAAGCATCAGAGACACCTTCAAGGAGAACACAGGTTGCTCTGCTCATAGCCTTGGTTGAGACATATCCAGAGAGAGGCAGCAACCCTATGATCCCAGTATGCAGGCAAATATCGAGGATGCTGCAGTGGATAAACCTATAGGATCTATGATGAGCCCTAGGATCCATAAAACAGTTTAACATCAGCTGGTGTGCTTCTCTGGAGCTGCACTTCTAGCAGCAGAGTATAAGTTTAAGTTTGCATTGAGTTTGAAATCTTTAGGTTTTATGGATGATTTAGGTTTTAGTAGTGTCTACACAACTAATAATTTTCAGTAATTTGCATGTCAGAAGAATTGCTTATACACTGGTACACAGCTGATTGTGATTTGTCTAACATCACGCACCTATGAAGAGCTACAGGGATGAGAGGAAGGGGCAGGTCCTTAGTTGTCTCCAGACTCTAGTGAAAATCCAGACATGACTTCCTCTAAACAATGGGAAATTTCAGCTGGGAAAATTCAACCACTGTGAGGAAAAGCAATCAAACAGCAGTCTTGATTATGAAAATCAAAATGGTGAAAGTCTGGTGACTTTTACCCTGCTATCACAGCTGCAATTGCAAAATGAACACTGGAACAGCCTGAATGAGGCTAGAAGGAATCATAATTTGCATGGAAAAGTTTAGGATTAAATTAAAAAACAAATAAAATCCTAATTCATTAACTAAATGGACAGTGAAAGGCTGTAAGACAAGCACAGAATCAATTTCAATTTGAACTGAAGAATAAGCCAGGTGCTACAAAGCTTTGATTTACAGGTCACACATCTTCCTGCAGGATGCTATCAACCAGTAACAACTGCTGCCAGTTTACAGGCAAGTAAACCTGAAGTCACGGTAGGTGAGGTCATGTAGAATATGTGTGAAAGAATTGAAACAGCAACATCAGCTTCTCCAAAATATCCTCACAAAAGTAGCAGTAGAAGTTCTCCATAAAACAAAGAACAATGCTGGAAAATGTCACATGAATCAAGACAAGAGGAAGGAGATGGATCATGAAGTCAAAGTACCTTCTCAGAGAAGTGACAGGAAAACACTAGAGCTGCTCACTAAGGTCCTTGCTCTCAGGTTACTGCAGCTGGAGCCCCTCCTAGGGATTAACAAAAGAATTTTTTTAACAGCGAAAAGCAAAAGGTGAAGTGGCCAAACCACTTTTAAAAAGGCAGAAACTACATGAAACTATTGACTTTGGCAAATAAACTTCCACCATTAAGAAAAACAACAGTGAAACACTACACAGAAAACTGAACAGTGGTTTTCTTGAAGCTGAAGTCGGGTGTTACTGAAATGGTGGCTATTTGGTGGGGTGGAAACATGGAGATAAAAACCTGACTGCTCTGCAAAACCTGGGGCCACCAAAGCTCTGCAAGGAAGCAGCAAAATGTCCCTGTGGTGACAACAGGAAAGAAACAGTGTCTGGTAAACTGGGAAGGTCTTCTGCAGAGTTCCTAAGCCCTGCAGGAGGAGTATCACAGTTTGACCCAGAGGACCTTATGTTTACCATATGAACAAATCAAAACAGCATTGATTGTAATAACACCACCACCACCACCCCCAATAATCAACAGACCAGTCTCTAGGCTCAGGAAATCATCTTTATGCAGCTTCTAGATTGCAAAAAGCCCTCAACAGTGTCGGTTGCAAATGCATCTGGGATGTCTGGAGGTGTAATACAATATAAACGAAGATGTGCCCTCTGTCAGGTGCTGCTCCAAGGTCAGGGTGAACGCAGTGGCAGCTTGTTTGCCAGGTGCTACAGCAATGCTGGAGTCAAAGGCGAGGTCTCCCACACCTATTGGCATTGCCACCAACTTCGCTGCAATAAATAAATAACAAGTTTCCTTATGAAATATACAATGTGCTTTCAGCAATAGCTATACTAAAAAAAATCAAATATTGTAATGACAGCATCACTCTTGTAAATGACAGCTTAGCCAACACTGAAGTGAGGAACCAGAAGGCTATGTAGAACTGTGGGGAAAATACAGATAATATTCACGTTGAAAACAAGCTTAGCAATCACTGCAGTAGTTTCAAACTCAAGAACAGCTTTGGAAGGCAGGGATGACAATCAACCAACTTCTCTGCATATGTTGGCAGCAACAGTCTCCTGTGCCGTGGAGATTTCAGAAGGGAAATATTGCTGTGAATTAGAAGATGGGCATTGCCTGTACCACCTTAGAAAATACTTGGTCATTGAAACTCTGCAGCTTAGCCTCAAAAAGGGCATTTTTGCTTTTTTCATTGCCATCTTAACATTTGGATGTGAAAACTGAAAATCCATGGCAGATACAGGCAGATATGAAATGCCTTTGAAAGCAAATGTCGTAGGTAACTCTTGATAGCAAATAAAATTAATTTCTAAAAAATCAGGGAATTATCAGGTCTCAGCAGCCACGCTCTCTGAAATTATCCAGAAGAGGCAGGAGAAGGTCAGCACATCTGCCCACAACTGGACAGCAGAAAGAACATGTGAAGCATCTGCCTAAAAGATCTCCTCCTAACTCTACTCACCTTCTATTTAGAAGGGAAAATTTAATACATTTAACAATATAAGCTACATGCAAAGGTAGGCTGGATGTAGGACATCCTTTAAAAATTGCTGGGGACGCCTGGAATCAATGCAGTGGTGTGAGAAAAAAAACGTTGTGGTGAGCTTAAAAATAAATGGATGGGTAGGAGGGATGGATAGAGCAGGAAGCATCTAGAAGTAACAGAGGGGGAGGGAAACAGTCCATGAAAGAGGCATAAAGAAGGGAAAGCTGATGGTAACAAAAGGCTTGAGGAAGGGCAAATGCAAAGGGAAGCCATTTGGAAAGCAAAACTAGGAAAACCAGGTGAGTAGGAAGGCGGTCAGCTTTCAAAGGTGTCTGTATGCACACGCAAGAGAAACAGGACAAAGGCAACAGAAAAATACTGATACTGTGCAGAAAATGAGGAGGCTGTGACAGATGAACAGTGCTGCTCCGTGGGCAGCCACGGGGCACCGCGCGGTATGCACCGAGCACACGCTGGAGTCAGAGCAGTGAATCCTACAGGTAAGCAAATGGATCAAAACTGATTTTGGTTTTGCTAATTCTAGCAGGACAATCTCGAAAAAACGCTGGAGCGGTAGCTCTGGCTTCCCGACGTGGCTCGGCTTGCGCAGCAGGGTCATCTCACACGCTTTTGCTCAAGGTCAGGAGGAAGCAGAGTGTTAGATCACATTCCCATTATTAATGCCCATAAAGCCTTTTGGCTGACGTCCTAGCTCCAAGATGGCTAACCTACAAGTAGGTCTGAGCCACAGGTTTTTCTGGTTTGCCCATTGATATTAGAAGACTTTTTCCCTCCCTTGTGGAATCCTCCCGGGGGGTCAAGCGATGCAGAAGGGATGCCAGACTCTCTCGCAGCCCGTCCTCACAGGGAACGTGTGTTCCCCTCTGGTCTTACTGCTCTGCAGCTGCACAGCCTTGGAGCAGCTCCAGCCACAAGTTAGTATAAATTTTCTATTAACTCAGCCTATTTCTAATAAAAAAATCACAGCAGCACTACAGGGTCAGACCAACTGTCCATCTGGCCTAGTTTCCTATAATGAAGGAGGTTTAAAAAAGCTAATTGGTAGAGTTGCTTGGTACGAGGTAAGTGGAGCTGGGTGAACACATTCGGTTAAATTTCGTAGGTTTCAAGCCATTTGCTTAAGGGTGAATTATATTTCTGCTGTCTATTATGTTCAGCAGCAGGTTCAGGACTATTCTGCAACTAAACTGTCAGATCAATACTAGTGAAGGTTATTAAAAATGTGTTTTTAAATGGAGTTTTTTTGTTTGCTACTTAACCAGCCACTGGGCAGATGCTTGCATCACATGGAAAGTGAACAGAAAGAGCCAGGACTCTAACAAATGAACTTCAGGAAGGATGAGAAAGGTGACTAATTTTGGAGGAACTATGTAGCTCCGTGAGACTGGATTTTTCTTAGGCAGGGCAATGGCAAACGCCAGGAGAGAGCTGGGGTCTCTTATCCCCGCTTTCTCTAGGTGCAGTTAATTACCCGTTGCAGTGGTGTGGAATGCGTGCAAAGTTTTTGGTGACTCTGGACTGCACTTATAATGAGGAATGGACATTAGTGAGACTAATGTGAGCACAGCAATTAGTGTTGTCTACCCACAGAGCCCCTGGCACCTTCCAGAACGCGGGCTGTGGCTTAAGGCCCCAGCCTTAAATCTCTGTGAAAATACTCTGCTTTTATATGTGCAGTGTGTTTGAGTGCCACTGTCCTTGATCTCTGTCACAGAGCAGGTTTGCAGACAGGGGAAGCCTTCAAAGCCTCTTTCTGTCCCAGCAAACTGCAACAGATGTGAGCTCAGCCAGCATGCCCGTAGTCCCATCCACCCAGCAGCCCAATTATGGTGGGAACAAGGATTTTGGCTTTTGGCTTTCAGCGAGCACTGCCACCGCTGCTCAAACCAGACCTCCCGCAATAAGCTCAGCACCCCAGCCTGGCCCGATGTGCCGCACCGGGGGAGCAAACCCCAGCAAAATCTGTGCATCAGCTGCTGGCAGCCAGGATGGTCCACGCTGATAAACAGCATAACCATCCCCTGCGCCGGCAACCGCGGGACTGGTGACAGGCTAATGGGAAAATATCACAGGGCATAAATATGAGGGCATCCTTTCCACTGCTAGCGGCTCATTATGGCTTTGACCTGCGGGGATCTGGGCTTATTTCTGTAGCTGGTGGAACTAGTGGTTTACATATAAATTATCTGATGAATGTAGCCTTGTTTTCTGTTCATGAATCATTCATGACCCAAGCCCAGATTTGGCAAAAGTGTGCATTTTCTGTAAGTATCCTCTGAATCCTTTGAGGAGTGCACAGACTGCCCATTAGGGCTGTTTGCTACACACAGCCTGCAATCAGGCAGGTGACTCTCATGATCTGATTTTTGCCTCCTTCACTAGATGGCTTAACTATTTAAAACCAGGTGTAAAATGATAATGCCAAATAGTAGTTTTCTTCAGGCACTAATTCCTTTTCTTACCTTCAAAGAGGTATGTTTTATGAGCTGCACCTGTTCTTCAAACTTCCCTATCGACAAAAATCTTCTTTACGCGCACCCGGACTGCCATTACAGAGCATACTCCAGCTCACAATGCTCCGGGTGCCCAGTCCTTCCCCGAAACATCATGTAGGAACATGTTCCCTGGTCCTGACTCCCACCCAGGTCCTGTTGGCCACTTGCAGCTCCATTAAATAAGCTTTGTAACACACCATTCCTGCCTCACTTTTCATGGCTGTTAAAGGGCTTTATCCCCACTTCTTATGTATAGACTTTCCTCTAATTTCAAGTCTAAATTAACTCCTGTGTTATTTAAACCATTTGTCCTCATGCCCATCACTGTTATTTCTTTTCAGCAGTAATTTTCTCCTTTGGGTGTTTGCCTCCTCGTACTCCCAGTCTTACCTAACTAAAGCGAGTGCTGTTTTCCTCTCTCAGGTGAATAGTCCTTTCATTCCTCTTGATTGTCCTAAAGCCCCGTACTGGACCACTTACTGTTTGAATTCTTCACTCTCACACCTGGGGGAAGAGAACTGTGCACACTATTCTTATGAGGTCAGACCAACCTTTGCAAAATTGAATTAGTGCTTCCCTAAACTTCCAGCCTTAACTGGAAATCCTATTTGGGTATACCTGACTTTTTTTTTTTTTTTTCTGGAGACCATATAATTGGCACTTAATAGTGAACCTGTAATGTCCCAAGTACATCAGGTCTTTCTCATCCTCAGTCATTTCTAGCAAATAGCTGAAATTCTCACTACTGCTCCTTAAGTACTTGTCCATACATTATATATTATTGTATTTTTATCCCTTTTCTATTCCTTCAGTTTTCAAGGTCAGTCCCCAGTTAAAAGCCCCATCCTGGTTTGCACTGACAGTGCTCCTACCATCGCGTGAGCTGTGCCATTGGCACGCTCATATGCTCCCTTCCAAGGTCAATACAGAAATGAAATATGTTCAGCCCCACTCATCCTCCAGGATGTTTACTGGTAACCTCACTTCAGAGTGATAATTCCCCTTTCAGTTGTTCCTGTCATTGGCTTCCCTTTAGCCAGCACTGTACCCACTTTAGAGTTCCTGTATAAATTTTCAGCGCTTTCAGTTGAGCTGATAATTTCCCATGTGGCACTATATCAAATGATGTCTTCGGCCCAGATGGATGAGATATCTTGCATTTCCTTTGTCTAGAAAAATCATTTATCTTATCAATTTTATCACAAATGGACACAGTTTGCCCAGAAGGGTTTAATCGTCAACAGTATGATCGTGACTGCAACAGAAAATTGGAGAGCGGGCTGCGGTCCCTGGCAGCTCTGCTGGACGTGCTCACTTGTCGAGGGGACCCTAATTTCGGAGACAATATTTCCTGCACTGCTACCCCTTGAAATGATGCACTCTGCCACTGGAGCCTGTGAATAGATGGCGACGCTCGTTCTCGTGCGGACGCTAAAGTCAACACGAGTGATGTATTTTCGTACAGGAGGCAGTTAGAGCCCGGCACTCTGAGGAGAGGAGCCAAAGCGTTTACCTGTTTTATTTCGGTTGCTGTTATATATCTATTTGTTTATTACAAGGGAAAAGGTGTACGTTTCTTACACAAAACTGATATGTTTAGTGCTTTCATTTTATGTTTTGAGCAGTTAAGCTATTCAGTGTTTTAAGAGTAGTATTAGTTCTTTATAACTCTATGCCGACAATAGGAGTCTAAGATAATGGAGCCTAGAGAGATATTTTTCCATTCCCACATTGTTTCTGAAATATGGAGTGATCAAATGCACTCAGTAGAAGGTTTCTATCAGTAAATCTTCAGTAAAAGTGACTTTAAAAGTTAGGTAGAAAGATTGTGGAAGGGAAAATGGCTTGAAGTTTTGGTAAAAAACTCACAAAAGTTTTGTCAAAATTCCTTAAAGGCACTGGAGCGGATTTTCTCTAATTGTGATATCAAAATGCCTCTCCCATCCTTGTCTTTCTGGTGCTTTGGATCCATTTCAGCAAAGCTCATAAGTAATAAGCATTTGTATTAACTGGAACAGGAAACAAACGTGCTTAAAGTTAAGCATGGGCTTAATTCTCTGCAGCCTCTGGTCTCTGCCATGAATGGAGAAGCAGACTTACGTGAGAGCGGAGAAACGGGATGCACTTGTCCAAATGTCATCCTCCCTGCAAAGTGATTAAGGGGTGTTCATTAATAAAGAGCTCTGCACAGGGTAGACTGAAATTCAGATCCGTCCCAGAAAGGGCAGGGTGCTGCAATGTCCCGCAGGCCTGGACACATAGAGTTCTCGGAAATCCGTGCCACTTGAAGGAAGCTGCTTCAGCTCCTCCCCATCTGTGTAGTCACACAAAGAATGAGAACCCAGGAAGGAGTATTTGACTTTTCCTCGTCTTCTGCACATCACTTGGCTTGCAGTGGGCAGGGGAGGGAAGGGTTAATACAAGCCATGCTGTCCAAGCACAGCGATTGCTGTCTGAGGTTGTGGGAGGTTGCGGAGTGCTGTCCCCCTCCAGGTGCCTGTCTCTGCTATGGGATATCCTGAATGTGCAACACAAATATTTTCTGTTTCTCAGGTTCATGATCTTGACAAAATCCTGCCTGCTGATTACAGCCCAAATGTTCATTGTTTCCAGACCGCTAAGAAGTCCTCATCCCTCTTGGGTGTCTGGTTTTAAATTCCTGCTTGTGCACATTTCCTGGAGTGAATAGAAATGGGGGACTTATCTGCACATGCAGTTGATATGATCTTCTGCAAAACTTGCCCATGGGCAATTATGCATTGAAAGGGCAATTACACACACAGCGACCCAATTTGCATACAAAATCTAGATTATTGCCAAGAATTGCATGTATATTTTTGTGCAATATTGAGAAAATTGGGCCCCAAAGACATAAGCCCTTTCTTCTGCTATCAAATCACTTTCTACTTCTACAACAAGAAATGGAATATAAGAGAAAATATTACTGTCACAAAATTAGTATGGCCACATCAGGCCAGAGTGCAGGTCTGTCCCCACTCTCACCACTTCTCCCAGTTGGAGGGATGAAGATGACGACCGGCACGTCCCAGGGCTTGCCCACCGTCCTCTCCCAGCCAACTACAGGTTGCGGAGGTGGCTCCATGGCTCAGTGACTTTCAGAGTCAAAGAAGGGATTTTAGTATTTAATAGCTTGGATTATTCACTAATAAATGGATTACTCTTGCAGATAAAAATTCAAATATAGAATAAACCGATTCCACTTTGCTCACATTTGTCAATATCAATATAGTGTCTGATGAGTAAATATGCCAGAGTGAGCAGATTCCCATTTCTGCCTTTGCACCTCGGTAGTGAGAGGGGAAGGAGGGGTCCCAACACGGGTGTCACGGCTGTGTCTTGTAGTTTGTGTCCATAAAGACCTCTGCCAGCACAGCAGGCTGTCGGAGCAAGGTAACAGGCAGCCCTTCTGCAAACCTCCTTGTGGGGCACCTTTGGCCTTGGCTGAAATGAGGACAAGAGGGAGAAACATCTGGTTTCAAGGCTTTTCTGTGCAGGACTGGTGGGAGCTGCTGGTGGTCCTGCAGCTCCCACCACAGCGGCGACACCCCCACTGAAGGGCTGTGCCCCTGCCTGCGGTGGGGTGTTGGATCACTGTTTCACCTACTTCAGATTTCAAAATGTAGGATTTGAGACAAGGCTATTTCACAATGTATGAAGACATCCTCTTGATAAAATAGTGAAATTTTTAGTGTCCTGAAATTTTTAGCATCCCTTCCTAGGAGACAAAAAGAGAGTGGGGGGAAGCAAGGCAGCCAGACAGCAAGAAAATGTTTATTTGCTTCATAAACTCCCCGTTAGCGCAGCCTAGAGCGCCTTCCTGCGTGACAGCCCACAAAACACCCGACGTGCTCTGCAGTGTCACTGAGATGTGGCCAATAAACTCTGTGCTGGTAAATGTTCTCATTTAGCCAGTATATTTCGATAACCCCACTTCCCACCGTCACAGGTATTCAGATTCAAAAAATAAAGCCACCCTTTATAAAAGTACATTTAATGAGAGTTTAATGTTCATGCAGTAAATTTGCAAGCAGCTGGATGTATTTTTAAGTTTTCTTGACGTCTTTTATTTGTTTAATACATGGGTCTATAAAAGCCATTTCTCTGAGCCTGCTAATGAGCAATAGGGGACCTGCAGCTGTTTAAAACCTGGAACAAGGCATCAAAATGAAGAATGCAGTAAAGGCTGCTGGAGCCGGGAGCTCCAGATGTGACAAGTGGTGCTTTATGGTGTAGGAAGATGGAGCACCGTGTACGTGGCTGTAGTGTCACACCAGACATGGGCTTGCTCACAGGAACCCAGAGCCCTTCTTTCCATCGAGCTGAGCATGAGCTAACAAACTTGCTTCCTGCAGGCGCTAATGAGCTTGGCTTTTGTCCGAGTTGCAATGGACAAAGTGTGGAAGGCTTGAGAGGATGGGAGGGGGAAGAGACAGGACCTCTGTGAAGGTCCCTATGACTTTGAAGTAGGCTACAGCCAGGCTTTGAAACTTCTCTACCACGGAGGTCTTTTCTGTGATTGAATCTCCAAACTCTCTCCGCACCACTCAGCTCATCCAAAGTGAGGAATGATCCCCAAAAGCCATGCAGAAGGAGGGTCAGTGGCAATACCAGCCAGCACCGGTGGCACAGGCAAGCGGTGGGTGCAGGATGAGGTCCCATCACACAGCGGTAGCGCTGCAAGCCCTTGCTTCTAGGGGAGGTGCTGCTGTGCAGAGCACTGGGTGTCACCACCACCTGCCTCTAGCATCCTACCCTGCCCTCGGCGCTGGGGGTGATGAGGCTTTATGCAAGAAATATCTACGAGAAGGCAGCGCCCATCAATGTCCATCATGTTGTAAAAAGTAAGCACCTGGGAGCCTCCAAAATCAGCTGACGTTGGGGAAGACTTTCCTCTGAACACTTCCCATCAGAAAGATGAAGACACTAGTTAAATTAAAGATTTTCCTAATATATTTTGGTTTGAGAAATTGTTTTGGAAAAAGAAATCCTTAGAGAAAAAATCTAAACTAGGGTATTTTTTGTTGATGTCTTTGAACAAAGCATTTTTATGTCATACAACAACAAGACATCTATTTTATTTTAAAAGAATTAAAAAATGAAGAATGAAAGTCTTTCATTTCATGAGAAAGATTTTTTAACTTTAATTTAACTAAATGAATTTTATAAATCGCTTCAGGTTGATGTGAAATGGTTTCCTTTTACATTTCCTTATTCAGGTTGTGCAACAGACAGAAAAATCAGTTCTTTGCACATCTTTAGTCTCGACTTTATTGAATTCCTTTGTGAAGATGGAAAGGATGGGAATCCATGCAATCTGAGTAATACAGATGAATAGTGTCTTCAAAGTCAGTTACCACTGTGTGGAGATGATACCGACTTCTGTCCCATCTGGGCTCTCCAGCTCAATTTTTGCTCTCCCAAGAACTTTCTGAAGTTTGTTTTTATTCTTTCCCAGGCCAACTAGCAAGGGATCCCTCTGTTGTGCATGGGGATTAATTAGAGCAAGGAGTTTTACAAGTCCCAAAGCCCAGAATTGCGGTCCTGTATCACAAAATAACTCACCAATACCTCTTCACATCTTGGTTCGTATGTCTTGGTTATGAGGCAGGTTACTGACAGCTCTTGTCCCGCCTGGTTTGGACCTGCCAAAAGGGGAGAACAGTCCCCCAGGATCTCCTACAGAGTCACAGCAGGTTCCTTCTTGCAGGCTATATCAATTCAAGGGAAAACATCAATAACTATGTTAATATCATGAATATCACATGCGCTGCTGTTCAATGAAGAACAAGCATTTAACTTTCCTGCATGTTTGTTGGTTTAAAACAGGACAGCTGACTGCAGTGCTACTCTCTGCCTGCCCAAGGTACCTCTGAGTAAGCAAAGCCATGAATTTAAAGCACCTTATCTGCCTGTTGTAACTGTCCACCATGGGCAGAAAAACACTCTATTACCTCTTTCCCAATGTTCCTGCCTGTTATATGCCTTCCTGTTTAGTCTGGCAACATGCCGCTACGCTTCCTATTCTCTATTGCTAGGAAGATAATAAATAAGGCCAATTATTCTTATCGGAGTTGCATTAAGAAAGACTACTTCCTCCAGTGCAATGTAAATGCCACTTTTCATCCTTACTTTTATGATTCTTTAGCCAGTTATGGATCCATGTAGCTGTGCTTATATCAAAGCCAGTTTTAATTTATTTTGAGATTAAAATTTTATGAGAGTTTGCATCAGATGCTTTTCTAAAATTCAAATAGACTACGCCCACCACATTCCCTTCAGCTAGTAACTGTAATTCTGTTTTAATAAGATATTGAATTTGTCTGCAAGATTATTATTTTTTTCTCTACAAACCCACCCTCAAAGAAATATTTATCTCCTAATATTTGTTTCAGATTTAGGAACTCAGTCTATGGTAACTGACTGTGTCATTCTTTCTCTGATTTTCTGATGACTAGGACAATATTTGCATTTCTCCCCTCTTCTGGTGCTCCTCAGATATCTATAGTTTCTCAGAAATAAGTCAAGGCAAGTAAGTGACTCCATCTGGTACTTTCTTTATCATCCTGGGCTGCATATCACTTCGCTTAGTTGGTCTCCATGTCTGTGCGTTTTAAATTTTCCAAGGATTTCCTTGATTTGCCTTATCTCTCTTTTTTTTTTTTTCTTTAAATTTATTGCTCTCTTTTCATTTATGTTTAAAAGCATTTCTAAACCAAATCTGGACCCACTACACAAACATACGGGCCATATATCCTGCAGTGTATCCCTGCGCAAACCCGTGTACTTGCACGGAGGCGTTCATCGATGCGAGCGCAGCCTTTTTCAGCAAAAGGGATGTCCCTTGAGCTGTGCCACCTGTGAGATCGACCTCTCTGAGCTAGCCGGGACATCTCCATCTCTAAACAGTGCTCTCAGAAAGATGCGTATCAAGAAAGTCACTCCATGAGAGCCTCTTACTGCCTGACAAGAGACTGTTTTAGCTGTACCATACAGTCTGATGCTAGGAAGTACATACCCTGTGATGCAACACTTTCCTCCACAAGAGATGAAGCACCTCTTTCCAGAGAGACTGAATATTCGCCAGTGCGGAAGGATGTCCGTAGCCCAGCCCGTGGCCACCTCATATCCAATTCCCTGTTGCCTTGATTACAGCAACATCTGCCTCATCTTAGTGTATTCTCATCTCAGGCGGCCAAGTTGCTTCTGTCAATAATAAAAATAAGTAGCAGAGCATCCAATGTATTATTGATCAGATAATAAATATTTTACTGTTTTTCAATAATTCAACATTGTCTTAAAAAAAACCCCAACCCAAAGCCCCATGAACAATGGAGAAAATTCCCCAAGTCCTGAGAGGGCTTTGGGAAGAATGCAAAAAGGATAAAATCTGTGTTAAAAGCAGACATGCCTCTCTCATTTTAAAAAATGTTTTCAGGTTCAATAAAATAGTAGAGGGTTTGATGCACTTAATGACTCGCCTGAGCTGGTTGGGAGAGTAAAATATCTTTCCTATCTCAATAATTTATCAGAAATAATGTTGCAGTGGGAAGGATACAAAGGGTTGCACCCTGATGGAGCAAAGCAGCAAGTATCTGCTTCAATACCATGTTTGCGAGTGACTGTTTATTTTTATGCGCTACCTCCTTCTATCCTTAAAGAAACCGTGAGCTGCTCCTTCTACATTATAGTTTGTGTTAGATTTACTTATTTCTACCCCTAGGTGAAAAAAACCGCTCTTCTACTTTTGATTGCAATGGACTGTAAAAGCATACACCTGGTGATAGTTTGCTAAACATTAAATACTCAAATTGCTTTTCTCAGTGCATTTACTGGCAGAGCCATCATGCAAGCAATGTAGCTCTTCAAAACTATAAAGATCACAGGAAATAAATTTCTACTCTGAAATGTGACTTTGTAAAAAATGGCACCAAAGAATTCCATGGTTGCTGTCTTTTATCAAAATTTGCCCCATTTACAGCTCCAGAGGGATGGTTTCCCTAGCACTCAGCGTTGCATAGTCATCCATACCTGATAATGAAGCTCCTTGGCTCTGAACCAGTAATCAATCAAAACTTCAGCAGTGACTTTATGTAATTGAAGCCCACACTACGGCAGGATTTTGTTTACTCCCTGAAATTCCCACCAACAGTTGTGAAATGATGGAAAAACTCTTTTTCCCTTGTTTTTCTGCAAGAATTGTTTGTCTCAGCAGTATACACACTGCAATGAAATAATAGGAAGAGGCAGATCAAGATATTCAGCCAGAGGTTTCTTTCCCGAGGTTCTTTCTCCGCTCTGCCCCGCTGCTCATGCTGCAATAAATTCTGCTGTCACCAGCCCAATCCGTGCCCATTTCCAGGGGGAGCGAGGCTGTGTCTGTGGATTTAGGGCCTGTTAAACTCCAGGTTGGTGAATTCTCCAGCCGCACCACAAACGGTGGTCCAGGCTCCGACATCCGCAGCACGCTCGGGAAGGCTGGAATCGCCATCAGTGGATAGGACTGACACTGCTCAGCTTCACGTGAGCCTGAATCACCTAAAAAGACCTTGGGCCTGTGCTAGGGGGTACTTGTGGCTGTTGGTGATAGTTTTCTGTATGGAGATGATGTGGTGTTCATTTCCCATAAAAAGAGAGAGGCTCCATCACAGGGCTGATGAAATTGGATCACTGAAGGAAAAAGAGGGGAGATTTGCAGGCGTCATTCTCTGTCCTCTTCCAGCTCTCTGGCCATCACCCCTCTTTCCAGGTTCATTATAAACACTTGTGTAGCTCCAAGACGCCGCCTTGACCCCGGAGGATATACAAAAGGCAGGTCCAGCTCAGTTCAAAGCAGCACACTTCAGCTCCAGCAAGGGTGCAAGCAGAGAAGCTGTGACAGTACTGACACCTCCTATGTCCCATGTCCCCTCATACACCGCTTGTGTGAGCCCACATTAAACATTCACACTGCTGGGGCTTGGCTGCTCTTATTATCCCTTGGCTTGAACAAAGTCAGCTTTGCTCTGCCCAGTCATTCTTAGAAAAGAAGATGCAATTTGATTTTATTTTAGATGCAGACATTCAGTTTATTAATAATTATGTGAGCTACAGCAGCATGGACCAGACTTAATTCCCATGAATGGCAAGTTCATTGAAAAAAATGGCCTAGGTGGGGGATGAATCACCATTTTTGTATCCGAGCAGGAAGATTCAGATGAAATGCGTTACTGATGCTGATTCTCTCCTCACTGAGCTCCAGTTCATAATGGAGATCAAAGATCCCATTAGACAGATTCGATGAAGAGACAGTCCCTCATTACAGACTTTGAACAAGCTGAACAAAAACCACAAAAAAAAAAAAAANAAAGGCAAGAATACATAGCAAAAAAAAACCAAAAAAAAAAAACCAGGGGTCTGCTCTTTCTCTCAGCACAGAACCTGGTTCTTCCTCTGGCAGGCTTGTGCTCATCTGAAACATCCCAAGTAAAGATTTTATAAGCTCATTTCCAGAACTTGCTGGACCTCTAACGAATCTGTCCTGCCCTCTGACATGTGGGAAGGAATGCAGGAATAGCTCATTAGTTTAAATTAAAAATAAACAAATAGGAAGAAAATGCTCTGAAAAGGAGTCATCAAGGCTGTGAAAGTAATTTAAATAACCAATTTCTATAGGATGCAAGTGAGAATTCAAGTAGTGGAAGAACTTGGACTTTGGGTTTTTAGGGTTTTTTTTGGCTCGCACACAGGGACGTCAGCCATGCTTTTCCTGCTAACGCCCAGGAGAAAGGCACACTCAGACAGGACCAGGAGCAAAGCATCCGACAGGGGTAGATGTTCATTAAAGGCTCCTATTCAAGGCAATCCTGTTGTCACTGACTCCCAGAGGAGCTGCTACATCACCACTAAAGCCTGCACTTGCTGGCCAAGCAGCTAAGTCATCTTTCCAGCAGCATTCATGTAGCCCACAGCAGCTGGGAAGGCTCTCTACTAGTCCAAGCCATCATCTCCGGTATTTTTCCTGTCCTTTCTTGGTTGCTGTATAAATGTGTATATATTCTGCCATGCCTGGAGGTCCCATAATACCGTGATCCTCTAATATTAGATTGATATACACCATAAACCAGACCAGCTAAAAATCAAGATTTGTATTTCCATGGCAAACATATCTCAAAACTTGGTGTCATTCTGTGTTGCAACGCTCTTTACCTTCTCCCCATTTAATCAATATTCTTGGAAAAAAATAAACATATTTTAAAATTCTGCTTCAACTTATTGGCCAAAATCTCTGGTCTTCATCAACAGAAGATTAGCCTGATGCACTTTTGAGTTTTAATCTACGGGGCATTTTAGCTGTCTGCTAGTTTCGTCTCCTTGTTGGCTGGAGATGTCTTTCCCTGGAGAGGAAAGTCCATACCATTTCCTGGCTCCTGCTGTTCTTATCTTACCTGGAGAGAATGAAACAGAGAGAAATTCAGTGCAAGAAGCCTCCAATTTGTTCCCCTAGTGCAGCCCTGTGGCTGCAGCCTCAATCAGCTGCACACTAAACACTTTAGTTAATTGGCAACAAATTGGGAGATATGAGCTGATTGCAATAAATATTTTATTAATTTTAAAAAACAAAAGGTTGCATCCCTTCTAGCCCAGTTTGATTGTGCAGTCACACATATTAATATGTAATTGCCACATCAATTGACAATCGTGGGCTCAGAAGGAGCTCATTATGAAAAATACTTATGCATGTATCCTCAGTAGGTGTCAATCAGCTTCGTGCCATTGAGATCAATGGAGCTAGGCTTATTTATAGAGTTAAAGCTCCAACAATTCACCTGGAAAATAAACCCTACAGTATGTTCTGATCTTTAAGCTGGGCAGAGGAAGAACAGATTTTTTCCTGCTTTTTCTATTTACATAAAAATGCAGTGTTACCTATATCTATGTCTCACCTATGCTTAGAAATAAGTTCTTATTTTTTTGCGGTAAACCCCTCAACTGAAATCAAATATTCAAACCCAATAATGTTATAGCTCTTCACAACCCATGTTTGCTTTCTTGATTTCAGGGGATATATTGCAGATGTAAGCCCTGAGTTGCTGTAGTGCTGCTGGTGAGACCAGGCTCATTTCCATCCCCGGCAGCGCTGCACACCACACCGACACGGCGCAGGGAATATTTCTGGCCAGGGGGATGGGAACCCATGTTATGCTCTTGCCATCTCCTGTTTTGAGGTTTCGATGATAAAATCAAATGCTGTGTATGACAGAAACATGTGTGGCAATGCAATGACAAGAGGTGGTTGAATTATTCATGGGGAATAAATTAGCCATGAGCACGGCCCCTTCCCAGCTCAGGAAGTCTCTGTGAGGTATATCAGAGCTGATGGGGCCTTGTGTAGATCAAGAGTAGCTCCAGTTGACTTCTGCTGAGGGGGAACTGGTAATCAGGATCAGGCCCGTAACTTGCAAGCAGTCGCTAGAGCTGTCGCTAGAGTGGTGTTGCGTTAGCAAATGTGGTTTTCTTTTTCATCTTCATCAAAATGCTGCACAGGAAACCACTGATTTCCACAACATTTTTGATGGGGAAAAGTCAAAATAAAGCGCTTCTTTCTCATTTTGATAAGGAAAAAACATCACATCATCTCCTTAGCTGACTCAATTCAATTCTTTACTTTTCTGCGTGATCCTGATGTTCTCACATTTTAGAAACAAAGAACCACAATAATAGCACAAATTCTATTCTATTTTTTGTAATATTT
Source organism: Scopus umbretta (assembly GCA_013400535.1). NCBI lineage: Eukaryota > Metazoa > Chordata > Aves > Pelecaniformes > Scopidae > Scopus > Scopus umbretta. The sequence goes on from VZTL01013382.1 coordinate 68,451, forward strand.
TTATTCTATTGAAAAGGTAAACAATTTTTCTTCTCTTTGGTTTTTAATTCGAGGGTTTTATGGAGAACAGAAATTCCTTTTTCTGACAAATTTTTTGTGTGGATGGGATGAATAATTTTTCAGGCTGTATTTTCTTCCTAAGTTGTTTACTTTGACTACTTACCAGTCATTCTGTGGGATATCTGAGTTGTCACTGAAGTCATTTTGGCTTTCCTTCTGCTCCTGGAACAGAGGACAAATTGTTTAAACAGAAAAATAACAAATGGTGAACAGCAACTAAAGAAATGTAAATTATTCATAAATACTTGTTTCTGTTCGTCCTGGCATTCGTGCACGGCACAGCCGTTCGCAAACAGCTACGCAAACAGAAAGCTGTTTGTGCAATGATGCTCACATCTCCTTTTCCGTCACTATTTGCAAACAGCAGCCTGAAAGCGGAGCAAATAGTTGCAATCAGTTGTACTGAAAGGGGCAAGATAAGGCACAGCAACAAACGTTTTCCCATCACGAAGGAGTGTGATTAGTCCGATCTCTTTAGTATTTTGTATGATATAGAAGTCAGCTTTGTGTGAGGGCTCAGGACTGGCAATGTGGTGATCTGCCCATTAAAGTCACACATCTTAAGGTAGTGTCATGAGGCTAAATTCATCAGCTTTCTTGAAAGTTGGGGGTTTGGGGTTTTGGGTTTTTTTTCAGATCTGCAGATGGGATGTGTGGTTTTTTAGTACAATCTAGGACACCTGAGCCAAAGTTGCAGTGAGAATGATGTTATTTATAAGGGACTTGACTGAAGGCAAAAGAGTAGCTTGCAATGATGAAAGAAAATAATGAAAAATCTTCAGTTAAGCCATTGAGGTAGGAAAAAATATCCATTGAAGCATTAGAATGCATAAAACAGCTCCTCAGGGCAGAGGCTTTGCAGGAGGAGTGGAGCAGGTCGGGGTCATGGACAGTTGTGGCTCCCCAGCGTGTGGGATAGGGCAGGAGCAAGCTGGGCTCATGGCAAGAGTCCCTGCAGGACTGGGAGAAGTGCCCAACTTGTGCCAAGGAAGGGCGAGTCAACCCAACCATCACACTCCCCAGCACAACGTCTCTGGGAGACGAATGCCAGCAACGATGGTAAACATTTCGCAGGGATGTGTGTCTCCATCTGAATTTCCAGAAGCATTGAATTTGTCCAAGAATGAGAGCCAGACATTTCTCTTGGCAACTCCTCCACCTTTCCCACCATGCCTTGGCGCCTCTGAAGTCATTGCACAGCCGACCAGAACAACACCGGTTGCTCCAGGCTCTCAGGACCTCACACCTGGCTGCTCAGATGGACCCTCCAGGCACAAAGCAGGATCTTCTAATGGTGATCCACCAAAAAGGTGCTCCATAGTGGCCCATGCCAGCGGATGGCTCCAGGAAGCATGTGCAGAGCACTCAACCTTTTGTCTAAGGATGGACTTGTGTAAGTAAACAATGAAGAATAAACTTTTTTAGACTTTTCAGTTTGACATGGGGGCTAAGGGTCTCTCCCACCATATTGCAATCTCTGTGCTGTCAGCTGAAAAAAATTGATAATAGTAGCTAGATGTGAGTGGATACATTTGGATAACCCCCTGGAGCCAGCTCCCCAAGTGACCATACGTTAATCATTTACCTCCAAGAAAGTACAAGTGTACTATTGGCTGTGCTCCGACTTTTTTCTCCCTTAATTTTTCTTTTCACCAGCACAGTCACTGTACTTTTCTTCGCCTAAGCAAAGGGCCATTATTTATATAAGGTGAAACAAGAAGGGGAAGAGAAATGGGTGGCAGGAGTGCCAGGACTTTCCCATACTATCAGTCTAGATCTCTGCAGTGTTTTATGGTAGGACAGAAAAAAGCCAAAACAAAACAAACAAATCATGAGCAAACATCCTACTCCACCACTCTTCCAGCAGAGAAAATTTCCAGGGTCAGAGCTGGGTGGATGAGCTTTTCCAGCGGCCCCTGATGTCACCTTGCAGAGAGATGCCAAGTCCCTCGCTCTTAAATCCATCTCTGTGTTTTGCTGAGCCTGATTAAGTTGCTTAATTCCATTTCGTGGATACATTGTGGGAGCAAAGCTCTGTTCCAACAATGTTAACAAGCCTGGGTTAGAAGTTAAAGCACCCACTAATGTGTTTAAATGAGTTCTTACTCGGAGCTTTACAATCGGCTGGAAGATGTCTGGCTTGTACTTTGTGGCTGTGGGACAGGGCAGGGTCAGCCTCGGGTTAAGGTCCCTCTTCCCACCCCTCAGCTCTTGCTCCAAGCTCCTCAGATTAATCACAGCCTGCCTGAGACCACCTGAAGGAGCTGACAAGTTCCCACGTACCTCTTGAGCTTTGCCCTTCGGAATACTTTTGAACGTCGACGATTTTGGTTTTTCCTAAAACGGTTCTTCTTGGGATGCGTCTCCATCCCTGGGGAAGAAGGGAGTTTATTGCAGCTGATCCCTCTCCTCCTGCCAAGAAATCCTCCCGGCGTGCAGCAGCTCCTTCACCCCCCCAGGATCAATTCTGCAGAGATAATTGATGGCTCCTTCATCAAGTCTTTCTTCTCTCAGTAAATACACTTCCTCGTAGCCAGCATTAGCATGGTCAAGTGAACCCTTTGCAATCAATGGCTGAGGGTGAGGAAGTTTCTCTGAGAAAAAGATTGTGTTAGCAAACTTGGAGGCTTGCTGCTGGGCCAGAATGGGAGAGAAGGGAATAACATTCGGGTTCTCTCGGGCTGTTTTATTCCTATACTTTTTGTGTACTTTGCATAATAATGCAATAGAGTTGACAAAAGATTTATTCCTGGCGCCTATAAAATGACACAATACAATGAGTTTTAAACAGAGAGGGGAAAAAAAATCAAGAGAAAAGGTAATTATGCGGGCTCTTCTTAAAGTCTGTAAATGTTATGGACAGAAATTCAATTAGTGCAGAGGAAGCTGCAGAAGCATTCATTTTTTCTTTCTCTTTTTTCAAGCCTTTTAATGTCCAGGCAACGGGGCGTATTTAAAAGATGCCACTTGTGCCTGTGCACAAGCAGGCAGGCACATATAGGCACATACGTCTGCATGCATATAATCGTCGCTGTTCTCGTCCTTTATATCCACGAGCAGCTGTTCTGTTTTATGATGGAGCACCACTTGCTTAAGTAGAAATGTTTTTATAGATTATGTATAATCTTAAACTGGCGGTGCTCAACCATGGGCTATAGTGTATGCATATAGTTTATATAAATCAATAACTCTCACAGAGCACATTTTGGTTTGAAGTACATGTTTGGAGTGAAAAGGAGTTGTTTATACGAGTGCTGGGCATCCAAGCCTTTTATAGCATGCCTTGCTTTTTAAGGCCTTATCAAATTCTCATCCTCAATTGCAACAGTCCCCAGAGAGGACTTCATGTAGGTGTTTATCCTTTTGGAAAGTATTTTTGAGGCCTTGTCTACCTGCTGATATATCTTCTCAGGTACAAAGTGTCACCACCTCCCACACAGCCCCTCACGGAAGTGAAACCTAAACATGGAAACTGTAATTGCTGTGATTTAAAATCTGTAGCTGGACAAAGCAAAGTGGTAGAGCAGCCACCTCACCCAGAACCGATGGGAGAGCCCATGGGGACACGAGCACCATCCCTGCACCAGCTGCCTGCACCAGGGACATGCTTCCCCGGTGGTGGGTGCATGTTCACCACCACGTCAGACTTCCCCAGCCCCATCTCGACTGCCTTGCCACTTCCTAAAAGAGGACACCACAAAACAGAAATGTTGCTTTATTCCTTCTGTCAAGAGTATGAAGCGGCTCGAGCTGAGAAGGGTTTTGTAGAGCTGTAAACACGGTGCTGGCTGACTGGAGGAGCTGGGGCTCCTGCAGAGCATGCCTTTGCCCACAGCGGGCTGTAACACCGGCCCCCAGACACAGCCAAACACTGGGTGTGTTTTCTTGAGGCAGCAGTTTTCTTTGCCCGAGGGACCTCTCCAGGCGATAGTGCTTTCTAGGACTGCAAGGAGCCATGGAAAAGCTGGCTTGTTGCCTATATGCATATTCAGCCTTGGCACCTTCTTGAAGGACGAGTTGGTGGACTGTTTACATGGGGATTTGGGGGCTGTGGCCACCATAAGACTTAGCAAGGCTAATAAAATGCTCGGGCACCCCCAGCTTTGCTTTCTGAAGGACTGTCTCACTAGGGACAGGTTTAAGGGTGGACGATCTCCTCATGCTGTGCCTGCAGGCAGCTAATGCAAACCAAGAGCACCATCTACTGTTGTGCATTGCAGGATTATCTGTTATTGACACATCTGGGGTTCACTAAAGGGGCTGTTATTACAGTCAGGTTTCTTGACTGTTGCGCTGAACGTTGTTCAATAACTTATTAGAGTTTACTAATAAGGAAACCTCACGGAGGAATGGATTTTTCTATTCAGCACTTACGCCACGTGCGAAACTCAGCATTTACAGGGATACAGCGAGCCCCTCCTAATTGCACACGGTGGAATACCACAATAAAGTTAATTTCCAAGGTACAATAATACACATTATGGACTGTGCAGCCGATTAAAAGGATCATAAAACAAAACACCGTCTTGCGTTTTTCGGTGGAAGCAACATGTTTGAACAGCAGCAGAAGGAACCATTTGTCCTGCACTGTCAGCTCCGTACAGAAGAACTTTTATAAAAATAACATATGACTTGCATGGCCCAAGGGCTGGGTCCGTCATCAGCAGGCTGTGCAGAGTGACCTGCCCTCAGCCTCTGAGCAGAAGCACTTGCTTGCCATAGCCACTCCTCCCCAGACTTTTTTTCCGCAGATAGCCCAATTTCTCAGAAAACTCGACCTTTCTCCAGAGCGCAGGAGCAGGACGAAGGCGAGAACAAGTCACGAGGTTGTGGTCCGTGCTTCTGGCCAGATGGGCAGGAGGGCGCAGGCTGATGGTCATCAGGGTGGCCGTGCATCGCCCCCCAGCCGGCCACCACAGCCACCCACACCAAGCAGGGTCCCCTGTCCCCCACAGCCACCCACACCAAGCAGGGTCCCCTGTCCCCCACCAACACCCACATCCAGGGTGCTGCGTGGGGACACAGTGAGAGCAAGCAGAGTCAGACTAAAACCTTGCAGTGTGCAGCCTCCCATTCGGGAGCAAAATCTTTCCGTGCCTTCAAAGCTATGACCAATGACTTTTGATTACTTTTGACAATCCTTTTACTTTTTTGACAGTTTCTTTGTGGTTCTTTAACATATTACATAGGCAGGGGCTTTGCAGGGCAAGGGGATTCCTAGCACCTTTTTGGGAGGGTGGTGTTAGTTTAGTTGTTTGTCCTGGTTTGGGTTTTGCTCTGATTTGCTTGCAGAGGAGGATGCTATTTAGTTATTTATAGAGGTAAGCGGTTTTGTCCTTAAATCCAGAGTGGAGCTTTTAATTATTCCTGGTGGCTTGTAGGGGCTTTTGCCGCCAGCGAGCCGTGAGTGCCGGTGGGACCCCACCACAGAGGGGAGGATGGACAGGGGATGGATGGGCCCATCCTGCTCTCTTTAATATCTTTATTACTGACCTGAAACCCCCCTGTAACAGCCCTAGCTGGGAGTCCCTGCTGTGGCCACAGGAACAGGAGCGAATCAAAGGAAGAACTTACCCCTTTCCTGGCCACCAGAGGACCATACCTTCACCTCGTTTTGGGCCACCCAGTCAAAGACAAACTCCAGCGCAGGTGTGAGAATCAGGGCACTGATAAGAGGCACTCTGCAGCTGGTAGCAAGTGTTGCCATTTTGATTCAGTAGCATTTTATACCCACTTTGATTTTGTGTAATAAACAGCCAAGGCACAGATCAACTGGCCTCATTTTTACAGGGAGATTTTAAACCATTCCCTGCCAGATCAAGAAATGCACCATTTGCAGTCACAGTTATCTAAAATAAATTTGTTTTGATGCATGCTGTCGCAACGAAGGTGGAGGCTGAATCACAAATCTGAAGAAACTAGTTTGTTCCATTTTCTGTTCTTTTCCTTTTCTTTTCCACTTTGCAAATGTCCTGAGTTTCAGCAGTTCAGAAAGCGGCTGTAAGCGCTGGGGCCAGGCTGCAACCGCAGGCGTTTTCCTCCCAGCCCCATAAATCTTTTGATGAGCTCTCATTTTTCTTGCCTTTGCTCCCATGTCCCCTGTGGACATGGAGCAGTGGGGTCTGTCTTGGAGATGACCAGCACCAGGGACCAGGCTGGGCTCACCAGCTTCATGTGATTTGTGACTGGTACCTGCAGCGCGATAGGGCACTTCAGAAAGCAATTGCTTCTCTTTTTATGCATTCTTAGAAAACAATTACCAGCAGGAGTGATGAATGCACTTCTAATTATATCCTCACTGCCTCACCCCCTCCTAGTCATGAACTACTTTAATAGAAAAGGGCATTCAGGAAAAAAAATTATTTCATTCAGTGATGATTAGCCCAAGGGAAGGCTTTTCTCAGCTGGTTTGTTCTGGGGGGCCATTTGCAGTGTCCAGGACAGATGTTGTGCAGGGCTGAGGATGGTGACCCAGCAGCTGGATTGAGACCCCAGGATGTCTTCATCTTCTTTGCACGTCGGCTGTGTCACCACTCTGTGTAGCACTGTCATTCCCAGGTGGTATTTCAGGCGGTGTAGCATTTGGATGCACGTTTTATTACTTTCCCTTGCAAAAGTAGCTCCTAGGTCAAGCAGAAAGGATCACGTAGTATCATACAGATGAGACAAAATAGCATGACCTTTTAAAGCAAACCACTTGCCCATGATGTATTTTGACTGTGGTTTTTAAGAGAAGGGTGAAAGACACCTTTCGGATGTTACCTTCTCGGCTAAAAACAGTTCACTGAGGACTGCCAGTGTTTGTGGAGAAAACCTGATCAAGTACCTGATTTGGAAGACACATCTCTGCTTCATCCAGCCCTGTAGGTCTGTAAAACAGTCCCAGAGAGACCAGAAAACCAGGCATTTTTTAGAAGAGATCAACACTCCAGCTACCTGTCCCAGCTGTCAATCTGAAAGCAAACAACTCTGCAAGAAGCAACACTGATGGAACAGTTCAGTCTTAGCTGCCTTCCAAATTCCTGCGAAGATCTGCATCCATCTCAATTTAATTGGCCTTTGCTGGGCCTGTCCTTAGTTTCTCTTAGTTCTTCTCATTTCATCTAAATCGTTTGCATTTCATAAAAGCGCTGTGGCGCTCAGCTTGTGTTGCAAAGGCTGCACCGTGAGCCTGCCTTTCTCATGTGCAGCTATTGAATCAGCTTGCTATTGTCTCAAAGTTCTTTCTTCCTCCTCCCTCCCAAAAGTCTTTCAGAGACATATAATACCCTCTTTAAAATGGCTCATCGTGGATGTATCACCTGAGGATCTATTTCTAACCAAGATTCACACTGAATAAGCATTATCCTTGATAGAATTTTTCAAGCATTAAGTTGGAAGCAAGCATTGATCAATGCAAGTTAACATAACACTAAGCCACATAAATATAGAGCTCTATTTTGTAATTATTTGCAATACTTGACTATAAGCTTGAAAAATAACATTTCTTATCTCATAAAGTGTGACCTTCTCCATGTGCCAAATAGTGAGCAGCTTTTCTGGGGGGGGTTTCAGACTTCCCTGCAAAAACAAGTAGCCCAGCCAGTCTTGGGAGAGGGCATGTTTCTGGGTGCCAGAGAAAAGTCACCCTTTCTAACCTGGGAGTGCAGAATAAAGGGCAGCTGCAGTAATTTGACACGATACACCAACCTTTGAGAAATGTGGGTGCACAAAATAAATTTAAAACAGGTTAATATCTAGATAGCCAAATGCCAGCAAATAAATAGAGCTTATTCTCAGCTTTGGTAAAGGGCACAGAGCAAGGCGAGGGGGGACGTGATCCGAGACTGCTGTAAGCCGTGGGCCCTTGCAATGGCGCTCAGCGATCCCCAGCAGCAAACGTAACGGGGACGCCGGAGCGCTGCCCCGCGTCGGGGCGGGCTGGGGGTGCCGCAGCAGCACGCGGCTGTCAGGAAAGCATCTTCACGTCTCCTGAAACCCCTCTGATTACAGCTCTGCAGTGGCTGAGGCTATGACCCCAGCTGTTTTGCCGTCACTGAGGCTGACTCAGTGTAATTTTAAATCTATTATCTAAAATACATAGTGCACTGTCTTTTCTACTATAATTGAGACTTCTCTTTTCCTCTGTGGATTTATTTTTTTCTTTAGTTGGCTCATGGCAATCAGATAAATCACTTCATCTTCCCAGGAAAACTTCCAGTTCATTAGAACTCCCTTTTTTTTTTTTTTTTTTTTTTTTTTTTTTTTTTTTTTTTTTTTTTGTTCTTTTTTTCTTTTTGTAATTAATGTGAGTCACAGAATATTTTATATTTGGAATCATGTTATTTGTAGACAGTAGTCAAACGTGTTTGGTTAGCAGTCAGATGCTAAGCATATACAGCAGAGGAGTGAGATGAAAGGATGTAGGTAAACAGGGAAGACGCATGCTGATCACGAGACCGACCCCCCCCCCCCCCCCCTCTCCGCTGCTGTACTTGCGAAAATAGATGCCAGCGTTTGCGCAGCCTGAAAGGTAAATGAAAGCCAAATTCAGATGGAAACGAGAAGTAATTTCGAGGATAAATTTTTAATTAAAAAAGCAGTATGAGATAGCAAGTTTAGAAGGATTGTTCCTAAAAGCTTAAGGCTCTGTTTCTCTGCCCTCTATCTTTAGCTTTTTTTATTGATATGGAACGAGGGAAGAGCTTTTTCAGTGTGCATTGTAGGAAAGCACAATTCATGCTATAAGCATCTTTCTCATTTCCATCCAATATTACTGCTATGCCCCTTGAAAGGCTGCAAAAAACACAAATAGAGCAGAAAGCGGCTATCCGCGTGCCAAATTATATATTTCAAGCAGGAAGCACGTGGATCCAGAGCTGTAATAACCTCTAATTATCTTGCAGGGGTAATTCAAATTAGTTCAGCTCTTACTTATGAGTGTGACATTTATTTCTTTGTATCGTGGCCATTCTTAAATGCCTTAACACAGGATCAGTATCACTTTGTACCAAGCTAGACGTGCAAAATATGCTGCTCCCCAGAAAGCATTTGTATTGCTAGCCAGGGCTTTTTGCTTAACCCACCTGCCAGAGAAGAAGGGAAGGATAGGGCCCAGCGAGCGGCCTTTGCTGCCTAGCTCGCGGCTGCTGGCCTGCGTGTAGCTCCTGGTGTCCAGCCCGGCATTTGTGCGGTGATGCCACCAGCTCACCGCGGCACGTGTGGCCTTTTGCCTGGATGGAGAGAAATAGGAGAGAGGGCACGGATGGTGCTGGATATGGTGGTACCGAGTGCACAGAGAAAACGTGGAGCTGGATATCTTGCTGTATATAAACTAAGCCCACTTCTACGCACTCCTTGAAAATTCAGAATGTATATCTATAAGACAGTGAATATGTTTTGAATCCTTTCTTTCCCTTTATCTTGCTGTTCCAATAATCCAGCCTGGTAGATAAAATCAGCCGAGAAGCATCTACATGGTGCTCTCCAGTTTTTCTTTCTGGAGTGCTGATGGCAGGTGAATGTGCCGCTTTGCAAATTGCATCTGCCTGTGGTTGGAAAAGTTTAAGCTTTTGATTTGCTTTGTGTAGCCACAAATGGATGAGTTTAGTAAAATAAATGACTTCTATGCCATCACGTGATACAGACACTGCATCTCAGCGGAGGCCAGAGGAGAGTAGAAGTAACGGTTATGGTAGGAGAAAAATCTGAAACTGAGTCTTCCCTAAGGTATGTGGTGTCAGAACTAGAAGCTGTTATGTGTGAGAAAGGGATCAACACTGAAACAGTCTTTTCAGAGGAATTTCTTAGATGACAGATCCCTCTGCAAGATGTCACAGTCAGAAATCTATGAGATGCGGTACGGCACTAATATGGTTGGCTGATGTTTTTAATCACTGACATTTGTACAGGCAGAGATAAAGTAACTGGGGCCTATCCACTTTGAAATAAAGAAGGCCTGGAGCTCCATCCACTCTCCACTCATTTTTAGAGGATTTTTATGGTGAGATATCCATGTGCACATGAAACGTTTTGGTCCAGGTTCATGCTAAGGGAACTCCATGAGCTTTGGGATGGTCAGGTCAGGAGTCAACCCAGAGCATTTTGTAGCAGACACATTTCAAGGCCTTTGCTACGGGTGAAATCTTGTAAACATACTTGATACCGAACAGAATACATGCTCAGCCTACCTGGGTGGACATTACACGGACAAGTGCTGGGAATGGAAGTGATGCAGCACCTGGCAGCTCCAGCACAGGGGTCACCTGGTGCTGCTGACACCACCATCAGTTTTGCAAATTGGCAGATGAGCTCCTGAACGCCAGGCTGAGGTCCAAACAGCATGAGATAAGCAGGGAAGTACAGAGGTAGGCATAAGGCAATTGTGACCTCTTAAAAAAAGGACGAAATAAGAAATAAAAATGTTATTACATTGCTCTCATGTACCTACAGATGACAAGTAACTTTAAAAATCCAGAACCTTTACAAACTCAGAGACCAGTATGATCTACCCTGGTCTCCTCTTGTAGCCGTTACTCCTCTCCTCCAGTTACACTGATGGAAATTTCTCTGCAATTATGCATCTATGCCTGTCTGCAAGAATGGAGCTGGTTCTTCTGAAACTTCGGGATAGATAAATCAAATGAGAGAGGCAAAAGCGGTGCTCGAGTTTGATCTGATTTCAACAGATAAAAATCAGAGCAGCTCCAGCCAAGCCAGGAGCAATGCACTGAAATCAGATTAGCGAGTCAGAGAGCAGCAAGTCCAGAAAGTGTCCCTAGAGGACATTTCACAACACCCCCGATGCTACTCCCCAGCATTAGCCTCAAAAACACCGCAGTAACATCCTTTCTGGTATAGGCAGAGATACCAGAGCGCCAAGCGAATGCCGTTAGCTAACACTGACTGCCTGGTCTTAAGACTCACCCTCACTGAGTGGCCTCAGAGGACAGCTGATACAGCACACGATTAGGCGTGACAAGCTGAGCCTGAGAGATGAACAAGCTTGTTCATAAAGGACAAGCAAGCTTTATATTTTAATGATACTAGAAATTAGCATATCAAAATCTTGTTCTTTCTTTTCAGTAGCCGATATTTCTGGAGAGGGAGGAAGGAGCTGCAAAACAGAGGGCTCTTTTGCATCGCAGCATATGTTTGTGTCTCTGTCTGGTCGGCTGAAGTTCTTAATCAGAAAACTTTATTTGAATCCATAAGTAGCTGCAGCAGAAGAATGGTTAACAGGGACGTGCGGCAGTGCTTTAACTCTGAGGATGCAAACTTCATACAAGGTCTCTCCTTTCCCTTTTAATTGCAGCGTATATACAACAGAGGCCACTCACTGTCAAGATGAAAAAATATATTAGCAATTCCTCCTCAAACATTACTGCTAAAGCACCTTAGGCATGTTTCACTGTGAGTGTTTCAGGAGAGGAGCAATCTCTGCTATTTGAGTCCTGTGGCATAAAGCAACGGCTGCTGGAAAGGAACCAAACCTGCCACCAAATATTTTTGTAACTATCACCTTTGTTTTCAAATCCCACGTGGCATTAATTTTTTGCCTATAAAAATGACATGTACAGAAGCAAAGAAGCTCTAATGAGGATTTGCTCTTTGTCTTATGAATCCAGATGGCTTCGCAGCTCAAAGTAAGTTGTAAAGGACAGGCAAAATGAGAAAAATTCTTGCTTTTGTGACTTCTGCCTGCAAGAGCCTGAAGGGAAGGGATGAGTGGGTGGGGGGGAGGTTATTGGTCCCATTAACTAATCTACCAAAACTACCTCTATTCTGTGTGTTTTTACCCTCTCACCTCCTCCACACACAAAACTACAAAATGTGACTGATACAAGTTTGTGCCTCGCCAGCCTATCTTGACAATAGGCAACCTTGACATCCTATGAGTAATTTTAAAAACTGTTTAGAGTCAAGACTGGGGTTTTTTAATTTATTTTTAGGTTATCCATTTAAAAGAAAACAACTCTGAATTCATTGTGTTCTCCAGGAAAGAAAGCTATCTGTTTCCAAGGTTAGGTTTCTGAGAACTTCGCTTTAGCTGTATCCTAATGATATTTTTTAATAAGAAATAGACTTTTCAAAGCTTGAGATAGAGTCATTGTTTGAGGTAAAGCCCAGCAGCTATCGCTACCGAAAAGGAATTAATTCCATCCACTTTCAGAGGGAATAGGCATGCCCATCCTGGTAGCTTATTATGAAGCTTGCATTGTATGCCCAGTTGCTCCCTACATAAAGGTAGCTTGTGATATTTTACTCCTGTTTATTTAGAGCAGCGTCTAAAGAAAGACACTAAGAAAGTGAAATCATGCACAAAATGTGAATGTCTATTTGGGTTGCGGTGGTACAATGGCACCCACTGCTGCCTAAAGAGTGAGAGGCAACTTTTGCAGGGAAGTACAATACATCTTCTATTAGACAAACCAAGACTGATATAAGCAAAACAGAAAACCGGAGACATGCAAACTACAAGCAACAAGTGCTATGTGTAAACCATGTACGTCCCTTTCTAGCAAATTTGCAAAGGCAAATGGATACACATTTTATTGCTTTATTCAGCGCGGCCCTTTTCTTACTCTTCACAAAGGATCTGCTAAACTTATTTACTACTGGATGCTTTAGCCTGCTGCTTGCTCCTAGCAGAGCTGGGGTATCTGGGACTTGCACTTTAAAGCATTAATATTGCTCTCTGATATGCTGATGGGGTTGCAAAAAACCTATTCTGGTGAACGCTAACTGCTATCTGCTCAGAATGTAAACGTGGGAATCAAATGCACAGTGGGATGCACGAGCCATAAGAGCTGTAGACAAATCTTTGAGGTCTTCCCCTAGACATGCTGGGAACATTTTTCCACTCAGCCTTGAAAGAGTCAGGATTGTTCCAAGTCATCCAAGTAAAGCTAAATTGTTGATCAGCATCCAGAGCAGACCTGCCTGGTCAAGGTTGTGAAAGAAAAATGGCTTTATTAGGGCCTGTCAAAGCATAAACCTGATCCCATGCTGAAGACACTGCTTCACTGTCTGTGATAAAGAACCTGTGTGTAATGATAGGTTCAACCCCACCAGCAAGATAAATAGGCAGCAAAGCCTGCCTGGGTGCACGCCTCTGTCAGTGCCGGTTTGCGTTGGATGTGTCCTCCTCGGGGAGCCACTGCGGGGGACACAGTAGTTTCAGCTCTCAAAGCGGCAGCTCAGCTGGGGTTTTAAGCTTCTGTAGACTCCCACAGCATGAATCTTGCCTTTGCGCACCAACGCTATGTCTTAGCCGACTTGCGTGCAGCATCTCCAGGCCACTTCAGCGTAGGGCAGAGGCACACCCCCGAGCTGTCCTCGTTCAGGCAACGCGGGCCCTGCCACCAGGGAGATCAGAGCAAGCATCTGCAGCATTCAACCGCGGTGTACTCAGGAGCACGGGCAGCGCCAAGTCAGACTCCTGAGAATAAACGAGTCTCCGTGTAAGCAAGACCCTCTTCATTTCAGAGGGGAAATGTATGCAAACACTGCTGCCCTGCAGAGAGCAAGCTGCACTTCCCAGAACGGCTTCTTTTTCTCCTCCATAAATTCCTCTCCCGAGTAGCTTTTCTACAATTAATGAAGCATTTCAGGGCATGGGCAAGTGCTGTCCTAGAAACACATCAACTTCTGCTATTCTTCTGACTCGTCAAGAAGGGAAAATTAAAAGAGCACAAACTTCGAGTTGAGAGAAATGCAGATATAACTATCAAAGCCTCACCTTGCTTCTACTTGTCATCAAGACTGGGTAAGGCAAGGTGAGAGGTGTAATGGTAACCTTGTGCTGGCTTCCATCTACTGGGGTGTTTGGGTGGTGTCCAGACAGAGGACATCAGATCTGTGGTCTTCTTGTCAGAGTAGAAATATAGTTCAGATCATCCTCAGTCCAGTTCTGCAAAATTGAGAGCCAGGAATGTTCTGCTTGGTGTCAGGTGTGTCCAACAAACAAACTGCATGATGTGTGTCTATCAAACCAAAAAGAGAGTTTCAAAATGTGTGGTCACCAAAAGGTAACTGCGTGGTACATCCTGCGGTGTTGGTGCTTCAGCAGGGAGTACTCTCTAGTTGTGGCAGGGAGGAATCATTCAGCCTGCTACATTGGGACCCAAAGCGGTGTCAAGGGTGCTGTCGTGCTCAGAGTGTATCAGCATGGACAGATACAGACAGCTGCCTGTTATCACCATCTCCTCTCCAAAGCAGACAGATACAAGACAGCTCTAGACCAGATAATCCTAATAATCTTGTTAGCATGGTGTGGAGCCCAAGGTAATATTCCAAGCCTCTCAGATTATTCATGCATTGTTTATATATGTTTATAATCTTTAAAGCATAGGCTCTCTCCTGTACTAAAAGATCCCAGACAGATGCAACAATAAACTGGAGTTCAGGACAAACAGATTGTGAGGCAGAGAGACAGAGCAGAAAATAGTACTGGTGAATCACAAATACTGACACAAAATAAATGAATATGTCCTAAATAGTCTAATTAATAAAGGTTAATTTATTTACCATCCTGGCTAGTCTGATATCTCTGAACTCATCTAAATTAATGCAAAAGGAACAAAGCACAAAAAGGGCAGCAGTAATTGGAAAGCCTCAGTAGATACATTTTCCAGAAGCTTCTTTTTCCACTACATAAAAAGCATCCCAGGTTCATCAGTACATCAGTGTGGTCAAGGTGCACAGACACGCTCACTCACATCCTGATTGATAGTAGCATAATTAAAAGGATGCTAATGGATTAACTCTTTTTGAGTTAGAGACAGCTCGCTCTTCTCTTTCCTTCATCGTGAAAGGCAGAGGTGGTCACCAAGACAGGCCCTACCCACACAAACGATGCCTCCGTTTTACCTAACGCAGTCTGCAGGGAAGACAACTCCATTGCTCCCAGCAGACCGAGCCTGGGACACTTACAGGCTGAGAAATAATTGTTTACTGAGCCTACCTACAAAGTCAGACTGTAACATGCTACTACTTTTCTACACCCATATCTACCCCAACTAGTACATAAAGTTCAGCATCTGAATATGCGAAGATATCACTGCGCTTGCTCTTACTGTAAATGTAGTTTCCTACTGATAGGCCATACACAGTCTTCCCCAAAGCAGAGTCCCACAACCCTGATGTCTTCCAAAACAGTCACAAAATTCTTCCTTAAGACTCAAAGCTGAAAGAGAATAAGGAGTTGCATGGCATGAGGAGTGCTGGGAGCAGCTGGAGGTGCCCCATTCCTCTCATCACCCCATAAGGTGTCTTACGTGCTGTTCATGCAACAAAAATCATTGCTTAATACTTCATTAGCACAAAGAAAATCCAAGTTCTGTGCTTTCCGTTGCACCATTAAAACACTTCAACACGTGCTACTAGGTAAATTCAAGGCTCCCACAAAGCCATTACCGCCTTTTAATTTGGGGGCTTCACTAGGTTTTCCCCTTCCATTTTGCCTCCTTGGTATGCGAGTTAAGACTGATTTCTAACGTACTTAAACAGGAAAAGAATTGCCTAGAGGGCCTACAAAGACTGCTTCATGTTGCTGATTTCCAAGTTTGTTGAGGATATCCTGATAATAACCTTTTGATGCCCCTTCAAGCTCCACATGCTGGTATGCTCTGTGGCTTCCCCAGGAGGTACCTCTGCCTTCCATCAGGAAAAAAAGATGTGGCACCCACTGAAAAGCTTTAATAACAACCTATGAGATTATACAGCAGACCTAGGGTCATAAAGTTACTAATTTTAAAGTTACTAATTGTCTTTTTTTTTTTTTTAGTAGTCCTTCTGGATTACTGTATCCTGTACACTGTAGGTGGCTGTGTTTCATCTCTAAAGGCATAAGAGGCTGTCACTTTAGTAAGTAACTGTGGGAAATGGTAGGAGAGCATGTCAAATTGTTCACTTTCAGATGGGCATGTGTATTTTTCATTACTTCATTCCTTGACAATTCTGCAGACGTTAAGGAATTCTGTCTTCTTTCAGAAGAAAAAAAAAAATAAAAAAGAGACATTTAGGACATTTCCCCCCCACACCCCTGTTTTTAAAGGGATAAGTACAATTTCTAGCAATGAAGATAGCTTCCCACTCTGCCTGAACAGACCTGGCAGCTCTGATTTGTCACTGGAGAAAACAGCAGAGCAATTCAGCAAGGTTTTAAAGGTCACAGCTTAACTGAACTGTAATTGACTTTCAAACATTGATCCATTATTATTAGTGTTTGTTTAAAAAAAAAGAAAAATCAAAGGTTATTTGATTTGAAGTTATTTTGCTGCTTGCAGAGGCTGCAAACCCTCAGTTTGACTCCACTAAATTTGGTCATTCCACCAAAACAAGACACTTTCGGGAAGCCTTCCTTCCAGTAATGCTTCCTCCCAACACTCCAGACTTAACTTTTCCATACCCAAATGACTGTGGAGATTTTGCTTAGCTCTAGAGCAGCTTCTACCCAGCTTTGGCTTCTTCGTTATCATGAGTACTACCCATCGATATCTCCCAGCTTCCAAGTGTAGAAGACAACCCTGGTTGTGAGTTCTGGATATGGTCAGCACGATTCTTCAGAAGTAGCTGCACAGTGAAAACATCAGTCTTTCTAACATGGTTACTAGAGGTAAAACAGCTCCTTGTATGCTTTCTGTGTTCAGTTATATTGACCTGTGAGCGGCAACCATGAGTTGTGGCAGTAGCCACCAAAAGGCCTCAGGCTTCCATCAAAAGGGTGGAAACTCTTTCACATTTCATTTCCACTGGTCCAGATGACTTTGTTGCTGACATCTTGAAAGAATAGACAAACCACAGCCTGAGTGCCCAAGTGGGTTAGTGAGAAATCATTTCCAATTGCTTATTCATTGAATATTGCAGGGAAGAAAGCTCCAGATATTTCATTTGATGAACATCATTTAATCCTTTTTTTCAATTACCAGTTAAATAAGAAAACAGACAGTTTAAAAAAGTGAATAACTCCATCATGAATTACTAGACCTTCTTGCAATAGAATTGCGATTGTTAGTCCCAATTGTCATCTCAGCCTGAGGTTGACAAAGTCAATTTCTTAACCTTGAGCTTATAAGAAATTCATTCAGTTGACCGGACCCCACTGGGATTTGAGTCTTTACGAGGTTAAGTTTTCATAACAAAAAATTATGGTGATATAAGCTTCAATTTCCTTTTTTTAAAAGCAGCAATTTTCATATAAGCACATGATTCCACCTGGGACTTGAAGAAAATGGTCAAGTGTTGCAGAAGAAATGCTATGAGCCACAGTGATTGACTACAGAAAGTGTATGAAGCTCCCAGGACATAACCTAAAAAGATACAGCCAGGTATTGGGCATAACTGGTATGAACACATATTAGTCCCCAGTGTAGGGACTGGTTTTGTTTGATTCCACACAGCTGCTAGCACAAAAAGGTCCTGGACCTGAGGCACAACAATAATACAAATAATATAAATAAGTTTGGGCACTGACCATATGGGACCAA
The DNA here is from genome assembly GCA_013400535.1 of Scopus umbretta. Classification (NCBI taxonomy): domain Eukaryota; kingdom Metazoa; phylum Chordata; class Aves; order Pelecaniformes; family Scopidae; genus Scopus; species Scopus umbretta. Next base: position 85,979 of record VZTL01013382.1, read on the forward strand.
ACCCAAAGCTAGAGCAAGACGAGTTGATCTGCTATGGAGGATGGAACTGTGCCAGCATATGCTGAGGAAATGGCCCAAGATCTAATCATGTTTGTGAGAACCAGATGGTGTTTTATGATTTTTTTTTTTTCCTCCATTTAAAGTTCCTCAGACTGGCAAGGGGAAAAGGGAGAGAGGAATGGTGTGTTGCAGCAGGTTGGTGGGTGACGTGGACTGGAGAGGCAACAGTAACGTTTTTCTAGCTTTGTGGAGTATGACGTAGAATGAAGCAGCATTACAGACTAACCAAAGTGCTTGATACTCTTGGATATGAATATATGTATTCCTGTTATTGGATAGAAGCTTTTCTATCTTCTGTTCCACTGAAGCCAACATGAGACCTGGCAGGTTTACACCAGCTACGGGTCAAATTTAAGTCTCCTACATGTCCATCCTCTGCCCCTCCTCATTGGAGGCTACCAGGAGACTGCTAACAAACATGAGCCCATCAGTTCTCCTGTGTGTTGCTCCACTCAACCCTCTACCCACACTTCCTACATGGAAAAAGTGAATAAACTACCACACTATTTTACTCCTATCATTTTTCTTTAGAAGGACTTTTACTTAAGTTGAAATGTTGAAGAGCAACAACTCCACAGAGTGCAATGAGGAGGCCAGGAAGCTATTTAAGACCTTCCCAGTACCTTCACCTTTTGGAGAAAACCAAAAAGCTACTAAGCAGGCAGTAGCACATAGCAGTGACTTTTCAGAAGAGAAAAGCTCAGCAGCAGCTCTGCCTTGCTCTGCGAGGCAGAAACTCCCCTGGAGAGCTTGCCTGCTAGATGGATGGCAGGAGCCTTGGTATAGTGGCTGTCAGGTCACTGACAGTCCCAGCACGAGAGCTCATTTGGGCTTGTGCCTTTCTTTCTCCATATGTGTATATGCAGCTATACGTGTGTGCATATACACAGATACACATTTATAAAGTCTCAGTCAACACTGTGAAACACAGGTCTTCAAACATTGTGTTCAAAAATTTTTGCAATAAAAAGAGCAGCCATTTGCAGTCAACACAGCTAAGGTTTGCCAAGTGATTGCCACCTAAGTGGGTGCTGTGGAGGCAGAGGTCCCTTGCAGGATAGCCTATCCTAGCAGGATATTGCCATTCCTGGCCAATCTTAAGCTTCAAAGAGCAGCCAAGGTAGGCATAGCAGTTAGAAGTTACACCAAGGCACTCCACACAGTCAACCAACCAAAACAGGTGAGCATGATCACCCCCTTCCTGATAAGAACCAGCTGATCCTCCAGATAATTTGGTTTTCATTGCTGGACTGGGGGTAGCTCCTGCCATCTTCCCTCAGCTGAAGGCTGTAGGGAGCAGATCCGATTTCCACATTAGCACCCCCAATGCCTATTTCCAACTGTAGAGAGATTTTTGCCAGGTGGCAAAAGTACACTGGGAGCTGCTTATTCAAAGGCAGGGAATGGCATCAATAAATTCAGACAGAGACTATCTGCTTGCAGGGGAACACTGCAGAGACAGTGATGAAACCTCTGATACCGCTTCTAATTGCAGCCTTTGCCCCTGGGAGCCACCATCTTTATTAATGCAATTATGATGTAGCCAAAGGCAGCGAGTGCTTCTGTTGACCTTGGTAGGAGAACAGAGGCCTTTAGTCACCACGGGAAATTGCTTCCTCCCCTGGCAAATGGCACATAACCCAGTATGTTCCCATTCCTGCAGATGTACCATCTTGTCATTTGACCAGAGAGCACATACATTGCTGTTTGATGCAACCTCCCTCACCCTCACAAACCAGAAATAAAATCCAATGATTTTCAAGTTAGTCTTTTGGTAAAGACAAAATCAACAAAAAGTAAAATTATACTAGAAGTACACTCTCTTATCTTGATTTACAAAAAGTATTAACAATAACCCCTAAAGAGTCCTAATTACAATGATTTTTGAGCTCTGATTTAATTGTAATTTGATGCTTCAGTTCAATTAGCCTAAAGACATTCAACAGAGAGACCCGCTCTCAAAAAAATGTTGCCATAAATTGAAATTCTGTATCATGGCAAGAAGCTGCCATTAACAGTTACAAAAGGGTGTTTGGGGGAACATGTCTTAATCATTCAAGAATGAGATTTCTGAGCACAGGCTATGGACTTATAACCGAAGCAGGTTCCAACCTCAGAGCATCATCTACTCTTAGTCAAAAGAGCATTCATAAGGTTACCGTACATGCTTTGTACGTATGAATCTGAAACAGGATTACCACTTGTGCTTGGTTTTTAAAGGACCATGAAACCTCTTCTCCAGACATTAGTCCCAATTAGTTCTAAAATTGCACTGACTACCACCAAGCTTTGAGTTTCCTTGTGTAATAGAGCAATCACAGAAAGAAGTAAAGGACATCCCAGGACTGGACATCTCTATTTGACTACTCAAGGCAGACAGTGAGCAGGGAGGAAACCACAACTGTTACTTTACATAAAAAGATACTGAGATCTGGAGGAACTGGATGCCTTGGCCAAGGTCATTCAAGAAGCTGTCAACACAATCATGGAATATCTTGGTGGCATTGGACCTACCTTTTCTGGTGCTGGCTGTGGTGTGCTGGTGGTGGCCCCAGGACAGCCTGTGTGCCAGCCATGAGGTCTTTGGCCAGGCTTCACTGCAGAAGAAAGTAAAGTCTCCACCTTCAGCACTTTTCATCCCTGAAGACTTTTTTGGGGGTCTTTTGGGTCTTGTAAGTCAAGGAGACCTGCAAGATATTTTTTCAAAGTACCTGAAAAAAGCATAAAAAGACCTACAAGGTCATTTTTGCAAAGGAGAGGATTGAGAATTAAGAAAAATAAATGAATGCATGCAGAGGCATGGAAGGCAAGTTGGGCAGGTTGCTTGCACCTACCCTGAGGACACTTTTTCTTGGTGCAACCGGTAGATACTGGGACAAGGCCCTGGGGAACTGTGTACCACCAGCTAAAGGCTCAGAAAACTAGAGACCTTCCCATAGTATGAGGGAATAAGACATGGACAGATGCTTTTAGTCAGATGACTCATCCTCAAGAAGCCTAAGGGCCAGGGTTTTAAAAGACATTATAATGCATTAGTCAACCTTAAAGTAGAGGCTTCTGTGGACCTCAATGTCTTAAAATAATTATACCTTAGAGATTTGCCCAAGGTTGCACAGAAACTCTGACAGTGCAGGGAAACAACCATGTTCCTTACAGCCCCAGACCACCAATCTGCTCTTCCTCAGTACAATCAAACACCCATTAATGAGCAAAGGGGGATTTGCATGAATTTTACTGTGCTGCTCACAGCTCATGATAGCTTTCCATTTTGCATGATGCTATAGTTTAGTCTCCTACTGTTAAGCATGAAAAACTGCCATAAAGTGACAGCTGGTGCTAGCAATATCTGCTCAGTCCCTAACACCACCCAGCATGTACTAGTACTGAATATTGATGAAACTCAAATCTTATTAGAATGTAGCACAATATGTTCCTTGCCTATAGATTCACTTTACACAGAGTTTTCTCCTTACAAAAAAAAAAAAAAAAGACGCAAAATGTGGATCCAGGTTCAAAAAAGCCACTTAACCCAAGGTTTTGTGAAAGCCCCATGGGTCTTGCTTGGCTCTAGGAAGGAGTGCTTCCTACTGCAGAAGTCTAACCCAGCTGCCAAGTGAACCCATATTTGAGGGATGCCAGGTGTTGATCCATCTCTACTTAAGAACACACTTCAATGCAATCTGATGTCACATGTCCTGAAGACAAAGGCAAATTAACCGCTTCAGACCAGCAAGGGTTTCCATGCACAGCAAATTTTGTTCTCTCTATAGAATCCAAAATTAAAATCCCTGTTTACCAAATTCAGTTTTTCATTTTGATGCCTTTCTCAAGGTCAGGACTGGGAATGAAAAAAAAATATGTTATGAGCTGTATCAGTCCATAAATAGAAACACAAGTGTAAATTATAAGACAATGCTAGTCCAGATACAGATAAATTTTGGAGGAGTTTTACTTCTGAGAATTTAGCGAACTTAGAAGATCTACACATCATTGATTCATTATTTGGTAGCGGTCCAAACTACACAAGATCCACATTCACCCCCTCAACCAAAGAAATTTGAAGAAACAGCAAGAGCAGTGTTTTGAATATTCTGGTGGTCTGCAAGTCAGTAGAAGATGCTCTGTAAAACAAGAAAAGATACGAAAGTCAGTGGCAGGGGAACGTTGCCTTCCAGCACCCATATATAGGACGGGTTCCTGGCTGCTGGTAGCAATCACAGTCAGCAACGGAACAGCTCTCTCCTGCCTTACAGACAAGAAACAAGGAGGGAAGGATTACCTTTACATAAACCATATCTTAATTTCCCCTTCTTAAAGTATGCTTGTGCTGAAGCTTTCACACTACCCTGAGGCAAGTGATGCCAGTACTTGATTATCCTTCCTGCTGGAAAGTTGCACTCAATGGTCTAAACAGATGAAACCTAAAACCATGGCTTCTCCCATGAATAGTGAGCATGGAGAGCATTTTATTCCTCACCTCTGAGCAAAGCAGTTTTAAATCCTAATCCTTCTTTGACATATGTGCAGCTGAGACCTTCTGTTTGACCTCATTTGCAAATTTAATAAGAACAATATCTATCTCATCCTTGAGATCATTATCAAAAATACTGATCGACAGTAAACCTAGGATAAACCTTTGCAGAACCCCACTTTTTGCAAAGTCTTCTGTTTTGATAAAAAAACACTTTCTAGTATGGCTTTCCAACCAGTTTTGCAAATGAAAATTTTTTTCTAATGAGGTTTCTCTGCCTTGATTATAAAAATACAGTTGGAGAAAATCAAAACCTTTATTGATATCAAGTTATGCAATATCCACTGCTTTTCTTTTGACCATAAAACAGGATTATACTGTCACAGGAGAGAAATCAAAATGTTTTGAAAGACATTTGTTCTAGACAAAGCCCATGGGATGCTGCTAACCTCCTCGTTATGCACCAACAGTTTCATTATTTGTTCCAGTATTTTCCTGGCAGATAAAATTAAACTGCTGGTCTGTATGTGGAGCTTCCTTAATGCCATTTGAAAGAATTATCTTTTTATCTTTGCTAGAACATGCCACCCATTCTTCATAAGGACTCAAAAAGAGTGGTGAACAGCTCTGAGTTTACTCCAGGCTTTTCTCTACATACCCTATGGTGATTTGTCACTGCATCTAGCTGAGTTGAGAACAATTCACATTCTTTTTCTTGCTTTCTTCTGTGTTGGCTGTCTGGCTGCAGCTGCACATTTTAGTTGAAGCTGAAGCAATTCAACATGAAACACCAATGTGCTGGGCATTGCTCATCCACAATCTTCCCTCTTCACTGAGGACCAGACCAACACTTCCCCATCTTCCTCTTGCATCTAATATACTTGTGCAGTGGCTTCTTCTCATCTTCTAGATTCTTCCTAGTTCCCTCATCGTTTTGTGCCTTGGCCTTTTGGTTCTGTCCTCCCAGGCTCACACACTAGTCTTTTGTACTCCTCCTTAGCAATTTGACCCAGTTTCCATAGTCTGAACTGTTCTGCTTTTCATTTGTGGTGACCGAAGGCATCGTGACTTAGCACTAATAAAGAGAGCCTATTAGATGCACAGACAAAGCACACCAGAGGGATCTGGGCCACCATTGCCCCTTCCCAGCACAGCAGATTTCTCTCTGCATACCAATCGGAGACTTTTGCCTGCAGACAAATAGGAGACAGCCACTTTTCTCTGGGATGCAATTAGCAATTATTTGCACTAATGCCTGTAAAAACTGGCCTACGATTCATTTGTTCTAGACACTCAGTGTACTGAGCAAAGAAGTCTCTTCCTTAGATGAAGGTATCACATGCAAAGCTGGTGGGGTGGCGGAGGGAATTGGGAGCAGCAAGAGGCAAAGGGCAGGAAGCTAGTCTGACCTCCTCCACGTCACTCATTCCCCTACAATCTACTGCTGCCTTCAGTAAGACGAGAGAAGAAGTAAGGAATCAGGGAGACTATACCAAGCAGCCCCATAGGCAAAAATCCCATGTTAGTGGTCTACCTGGTGTCAAGATTTGAAGGTGCAAAACAGATGTTAAAGGAAGAAAGTGAAGGACCATCTTGAGGAATCTAGCAAGTCTTTACAGGCAGTTTGTCCAGCTGCGGGAGACTGCTTAGGAGAAGCCACAAAGATGCTTGTCAAGAGAGTAGATTGGCATCAGGGAAGGAATACACTTGAAGAGCTTTGGAAGAGCAAAGACAACAGCTTTGCTGGCACATCAGTGCTGTGACAGGGAAGGGGAGTAGCAGGGCTGCAGGCAGAGGAGAGGTGGTCACAGCAAATCGTTAAAAACAAGATTCCTAGAGAAATGTTTTAACTGAACAGAGCGAGGCAGGGCTGCATTTGCTGAGGCAAGAACAGGGCAGTAGTGGAGATGACGTCACATTCCAAAGTTTCTGGCATGTCAGGGTTTACCTGGTGTTTTTTCCACCTGAATGAAAAAAAAAATCTTAGTGAGGGGAAGAAAACAGGATTCATGGCACTTTTCCAGGTCTTATATTACTCTGGAAGCCCAGCAAGAAAAGAAGTTGGGGTTGGCTTAAGGGTATCCACCAATCTGCCCATGCACAAAGCAAATTCCAGCAGACCTGCAGTGAGTTGGTCAAGCTCCAGAGCCACTGCAGCTATGAAAGTCTTTAACACCTCTCCCTGCACTGTGTATACCTGCTAGTAACAGAAGAAATATGAGCCCTAGATAAGCTAAGAGACAGACACCCTACCTGCATAGATGGATCAGAATGGTTGAATTATAGAAATGTTAGGCACAAAGTCTGCAAAATTTAGCAGTAACTTCAATATCAGGACCCAGAGGGAAATCTGAGTCAAAGACAGCAACAGGGAGCTGACCTGAATTGATAACCACAGTATTGGTGGCAGATCAAGGAAGAAGATGGAGGGGAGTGCATGGAGAAAAGAGACTGAGGTCTCTCAGCCACATGGAGATTGAGCTGATGGTTGCATCTCCAGAGGACGTTGAAGAGACAGGCTGAGATTTTCTTATGGACAGAAGGAGACAGGACTAGATTGATCAGGCAGAGATCTGAGTCATCAGCACAAAACCAGGAGCTGACTATTTCTTTGCAGACGAGGTGGTTCACAGCTACGGCCTAAGGAGAAGAACATGTGAGTCAGAGGTGGGTGTCATCGCCGCAGAAAGTCAGAGCAGGCAAAACCGCATTGCAGCCTTGGCCCTGTTTCTTGCTGTTGCCAAATAACCCCAAGCAAGAACAAGAGCCCGGCATGATCACATCACTCCACCAAGAGCAAATAAGAAGTCACTGTAGTCTTAGAGCAGACATGCATAATATCACAAAACAGTTAATTAAAGAAAGATCTGGGGGAAGATCACACCTGAGTGACTGGGCTAGATGAATTAATAAGAGGAAAAACACAGCTGATCATCTTTCTTAATACTGTAGAAGTGAAGCTTAAAATCCTTGTTTTAACAGTAACAAAAGGCCCTGCTGATCAATTGGTACCATGAGAAAAACCCCAAACCAGGATTTTGGTTTTGGCGTGTTACAGAAATAGGTTGCAGCTCATGTTGTGCTTCTTACCTGGCCAACCTAATCCTCAGAATAAAAACAGAGACAGACCCAACTAATTGAGTTAACTAATTGTACCAATGCAACCCAGTGAAACCACATTGCCTCTGGCAGGCCCCAACAGTACAGAGACACAAGCATCGCCAGGTGAGAGGGCATGCCTCTCTTCATCACCTATCTACACCCAGGTGAGACAAGTCCCACACCACCCTCATGGTGGAACATGGGCAAAACCCAACAGCTGCCACAATGAAGGTTTTAAGGACCCAGGCAAACTGGCAGAGGCTCAGCTGCTGCTCGACCCAAGCCTGTGTATTGGAAGCTGAGGGGGTCTCAATAAATCTTTTTTATTTTCTCCAATTGGAATAACCCAGATGTTTGCTTGAAAAGAAAGAAGGATCCTTGCAGTAAACATTTGTTCATTTCTTTCAGTTTCTTTGTAAAATACCAGATCTTCTAAGAACTGTCCACATTTTCTGTGACACTGATCAAAGGTATCATTATTAATGAAGAACATCATTTGGCAGAACATGTTCAGAAAAAACATTTTTTTCCCCCTAACGAGGCACTCAGGGATCAGGAGCTCAGCATCAAAAAATGTCCCAAACAGCCCTCCCGCGTGCGACGCATTGTAACTGGAGGGGAAAGGCACCAAAAGGGCTGTAGGACAGCAATCCCATGCCCGCTCTTCAGTGCCTGTATGGCCAGGGTAACCACCTACCCTGTAATACAGTGCTGGCATCACCAGTAGCCAGCCATAAGGTTTTTACCAAGCTTGCAAAATCTCCAGAATGAAGAAGTGGAGATATGGGAGGCAGTATAGAGGCGTGTGGGGTGATAAGAGATGGGGCAGTGAGGACCCCCCAGCTATAAACAACTCACTAATGGTCAAAGAAATGCAGACTTGGAGCTGGGCAAAATTCATTTTAGGTGTGACAAAGAACACAGAAGCAGAATCTAATATATGAAAAGGGCACCACCTGTGATAAATTTGGACATAACAGAGCTGTAGACAAATGAAGAAAGAGCAAAGGTACAAAGTCATGTTAGTAGATATAAAGAAGTGACACCAAGAGGATCCTAGAGCAAGCAAACAGAAATCACTACCAAGAACATATTCTTATCAAAGGATTCAGATACTGACAACTTGCTTTAACATCCCCCCGTGGCTACCAGAAGGAAACCACCCGCTTTAGGAGCCAGAAGAGCAAGGCAGAGATGAGCACTATCCCCAAAAAAGGGGTAGAAACTAAGTGCACGTATAACAGTTAACTGCATTATTTCTTTTTCTGCAACAACCTACCTCATTTAATAATGATTAAACTCTTAAGATATTGTACATACTAGCAACATGTTCTTGGCTTTACTTACACATAAGGTGTGCTTCCTTTCTGACCATAAAGATTTTGAGTGTATTAGCATTAATTTCTGAGTGAAAAAGGTCTCAGCACAAGTTGTCATTTCGGTATTGTTTAATGGGATTTGGGGACTACTTTCCCTCCCACTAGATTTTCCTGTGGAGAGGACTCTCCCCACTGCAGCTGATGTTGCTCACTCCCCATCTCTGCTACCTGAAGAGGCTTTTGCAAAGACACTGCAAGAAATCCTCGGATCCTCTACTGAGGCCACAAATTTTCTATTCTACCCAGTGCCCTAAAGCCGCAGCGAGGACCCTGTAGTCACATCTCAGTGGCAGTGTCCCCTATCCCACAGCACCACCTCGTGGGAGACTGCAGTTTCAAAAAACCCACCAGCAAAACTACCAACTTGGATTAAATGCACTTCCAAGAGTCCAGTCACTCTTTCCACAGCTTCAAATCCCTGCAGGAAGCTACGATGGCACAGTAGGACCAGCGCTGCAGCTTTGCAGGGCTTGCACTGCCTCCCAATTGCAACTAAAACCGCAAGGAGTAACAGGGAGCCCCACCTGAGTTTATTTTTCCAGGAGGAAGCAAAGAATCCTGCATCACATTGCAAAAGCCATGCCCTTAACATGCTGGGAAGAGTCAAGGCTCAGAGCAGGAGCAGAAGTGCAGCAACTATTTAGACCATCTATAAAGTGCCCTATTGCAATTCTCTTTCCTTCATAGGAGACCTTCAGGCGGCGCCTGCTCAGCTCTCAGGCCACGATCAGTGGCAGGAAAAGCGCACACCAGCCCCAGTCTCACCTGGTCATGTCCAACAGTTGGCAAAGCCTTCAATTTTCCAGCTGCAACTACTTTCCTCAAGCTCCAATCAGATATCCCTGAAAAGTCTCCCCAGACAAAGCCATAAAGAGGTTTCATGAAACTTCTCTTTGGGCAGTCTGGGAGATCTTGCAGTGGACCCAAAAGTCTATGTCTCAGGGATATAAAAGTCTGGACCAGAGGAATTTTTCAACTCCAAAAAACATTTATATTTGCAGTTCTGCTGCTTAGAGACTGTGATCGACGTGGGCCAGTTGTTGCTTGAGTGATTTCCCCCATATTTAAAACTATTTCTCACGACGGGCCTGCCGTATGCCAAGGAAGAGGGGAACCAGACTCAGAAGATGCAGGCGAGGCTCCTGCCTGGAGGCTGGGCCAGGGAACTGTCTTTCCTCCTGAGGTTTTCTGGAGAGTATGCTGGAGGGTGGAATTACCACCCCTCAGAGAAAAAAAAATTGAAACTTTTTTTTTTACTTATTTTCTGCCTAGTTTTATGGAAAAAGCATGACTTCTCCCATCTTAGAAGCCTGCCTGCAGCTGATTTGCTGGGATACAGGGAACACCAGAGGAAACGGCACTCCCAAGCTTGGTTTCTGCAGGCCACCAGCTGGGTGCTACCATGGGGCCCATGGCAGGAAAGCACCCAATGCTTTCCACCTTCCAGAAAAGCATCACCTGAGGCATTCTCAGTGGCACTGCTTTTCCTGGCAGGCATCCACACCACCTCTCCTCCCCACAGAAACATCTTCTGGTGCCTTTTTAACAAAAATATCACCCTTCTTAGCCAGCACTCCAGTGAGAAAACAGTAGGAGTAGCAGACAGCTGCTATCTGCTACAAACACTTGACATAAAGCATATCGAATTAGCTCTACGACTCAGTAACTGATGCCTCATACCTACACAACGCGGCAGCACGTCGCCCTCAGCCACGTGCTGGGAATCCCGTTTGGTAAGCAGCAGTCCTGCGAAGGCAGGAGACCCAGATGTTTGGCCATGTCTCCCACACATGTACCCAAAACTAGAATTTAGCCTCCGGCTTGCAACTGTAGAGCTTAGTGCTTCTCATTTCTTTAAACGCCAGCCCCAAAGGGTTATTAACGTGCTCTATTTATACCAGCACATTGGAAATGTGGTGTGTCAGGCATCCATTAAGCTTTCAGGTATCCTGCTGAGCTAACATCCAGGCTGATTTATTTTTCCAAACAGAGCAAGCGAGATCTTAGTGGCAGGGAAAGCACTGTGCACGCTGGTCCCACAGCCAGTACCATGTACAGGCAGCAGGGCGAGCACCTTCACCTGCCCATTTAGACCTCTCTGAGGAGGGAGCCAGCAGACAGAGGAGTTTGCAGTGGTTTTGTCCAGCCTCACCTTCTTCACTAGATGCTCTTTGCACTGCAGTGACTCATGACCACTGCAAGTTCGGCCCTGTGGGGCTCAGCAGGGCAGAAACAGAGGTTCACTCTGCTGCTTTGTCCATAGCCTTCATGAACCAGCCCTTGCAGTAAGGTTCTATTATTTCATGTCCTGGAGCCTCTTTTGCACAGATTTTCTTCTCAGCCCTGAGCATTTTGTGCTCCCTCCCACCCAGGAAAGGCTGACCTGCCTGTACAGGGAGTCAGCTGCAAGCTTAAACCTTCCAAAGCATCCCGAGAGCCTTGTCTCATGGGCTTTCTCCAACATTTATTAACCAGTTCATCATACTATCAGCCCATCATCTCCCCAGTGCTTCCATACCTCAGACCCACAGTATAATCAAGCCTGGCTCACACTGTTTTGTGGGAAAAGTGGCTAAGAGGCAAAGGTGGAAAGGATTTGCTATTAGCATCCAGACCTTTGGAAATTCAAGCCCAACATGGAAAAGCTTCAATCGCATTTCAAAGTCTGCTGCGATCAGGTGGGAGACTGAAATTTCTACCTGTTGTGTAGGACTTTCTTAGAGCTTTATAGCAGAGGCAAGATGAGAGATCAGACCCTCCCTCTATTTCAGAAGCACACATTCTCAGCAATTAAACTGAAATGGGTTTTCCATTAACGAGCAGTAATTAGGGCTGCTGCTCAGAGCTAAGCAACTCCAGTTCCATCCAAAGGTGGTAGCTGTGCTCTTGTGCGCTGGCCAACTCATTACAGGGACTGTATTTGCCAGCTTCAGCGCAGGCAGCACTGACAGCACCTTACCTCATCCCTCCTCCGTCACCAACATCACCATAGCATTCCCCACGCCGCACAGGAAGGGTGCCGGGCAGACAGGATGGAGCAACATAGCCGAGACAGGCAACCTAGGGTGTAGGCTCTAAGTTAACTGGGAATCTACCTTATATTAAGTATTTGTTTCTTATTCAATATGATTCTTTTTCACTGCATCCACTACTTAACAGTTGGTTTCATTTTACTGATATTGCATGCTCTGAAGGCTTTGCAATGCCTAGATCTTTAAAAAAAAAAAAATCCCATTTTATTCAAGCAATGAAGAAAAAGTGATGCCTATGTAAGTTTTATTCCTGAAGAGGCATTCCTCTAAGGAAAGCCTAGTTCCTCTATTTAATACTGACCCGTCACAAAGCTGCTGAGCATGGGAGAGAGAAGCTGAAAGCATGGGTCTAAAAAGTGCAGCGCAGGGACAGCAGCATTTCTAGCACTGCTCCTGCAGTATCCACGTGCTACAGAGGAGAGGGAGAAGAGGCACAACTCAAACTGCTAAAATGGAGCCTTCCTCATATTCTGAATGCAAGCACTTTCGGACCCTGAGACTGCTCAAAACTTGAATTCAGGTGGATTTTGCAAGCAGGCCATTCTCTTTTGGCTGAATGAAATCCCCTTGAACTTTGAGGGCTTGGTCTCTGCACTGGCTCTCCTCTGGATTTTGCAGCCTGAGCTCCACTCTGCTAATTAGCAGTAGTCTTTAAACAGCACATGAGACAGATATGAAAGATGAGGAGGAAATGGTAAATCCAGCACATAGGGGATGGAGCAGTGAAAGACTCTGTCATTTGATCAAAGAGGCCTTCTTACCATATTTAAAACTTATTTAAAGTTGTTGGCTTGCTTTTCACATATAGCCAATCATCTTCCTCACATGTGGATGCCCCCACTCCTCCTCTTCCTCACAAGAACCTGCTGCCCCAGCCATCATTCCCAGCCCTTTTCCCCTCTCACAAGAGAGCAGAAGTTTTCTTCATCGAGCCTGATCGGCAACATCTGCCTGAGCAAACAGCTGCACACAGGAAGGTGCGAGCAGCCAGCCAACATTAACACAACGGGCCCTAGGCACAGAAAAACATGCAAAACCCTTTGCTGCTTCTTCCAAACCCTTAGGATTTGTATCCAGATTTACCCTAGAGGAAGGTTATGCTGAGCAAGGTTTCTAGTCACCCAAGCTAACCCCGAGCCAACGCAGCCAGGATGAGCTGCCCAAGGACACGCATCCCAGCCACAGGGTGCAGACCCCAGCACGTCACGGGGCTCGCTAAACAGGGCAGCGGCAGCACAGCAACCACTGGAAGTCTCTCATCAAGGGCTATACCTCCCACAGGGAAAAAAATGCTCCTTGCAATGCAGCTCTTCTCTGGGGCTTTCCACCCCTAACAGAAATAATACAGGCACACACCTCGTGAGGGCTGGCAGTCACACTTAGCAGCTGCAGACATTTCCTCTGCGCGCAAAGGTGGCTGTTCACAAGCCAGCTACCAGATCACAGAGCCATTGCACAGACCTCGTGCTTACCATCTTCTAGGAGAACAGCAATAATCAATCAGGACTGCAGCAAAAAAACCCAACAGCATCACCTTTGAGAAGCTACTAGAAAGAGATTATCCCAAGAAGTACCACAGCTAAGAGCTGAGAGGGGCCTGAGCTGAAATGGAGCTCCAGGAGCACAGGTGGAGGGTGTGAGTGGGTCCCAGGTGAGGCCAGTTGGGCATCCAGCCTTATTACCTGCTTATTACCCTGGTATTACCTATTACCAGGGCACCCTGGTAGCAGCTGGTCAAGTAGAGATGCTGCCTGGGTGAGTTGAGCCCACGTGATAATCTCCTTCTAGCTCAGCTGACAGAGAACATTGACTAAAGTATATTGGGAGACACAAAAGAGAAGATTAAGCATGGGTGGTTTTTTTCCTTTGTGTTCACCTGCTGTCTCTATCCTGCTATTAAATGTTGACCTGGTATTACCTATTTTTCAAGCTACAAAATATAGTTTCAGCCTTTCTTATGAGACCTTCCCTAGGGAGAGTGGCCTCTAACTCTCTTCCTTTGCACTGTTCGAGGCCTGCCCTGGGCTTCTGGCTACAAAGCTTTCTCTAAAGGGTGAATGCAGCTACAGCTGGACTTGCACTGGGCTCAAAGCTTTGACCTCTGAACACTGCTATGGCTTCAGGCTTTGCTCTATTTCTTTTTTTCCTTTCTACTAGATGAATCTTTTAAAAAGCTAGATATATATACTGGAGACTTCTTAAAATCCAATATGTAGTGAGCATGTCAATGTAACTGTCCAACCCCAAAACTTTTCATATAGCAGGAGATGATAGTTTCTCAGCTGTCAAGTTAAGAAATGGGAAGAATTTGTTTAGACTTTTCCTTAGGTATTCTTGAGCCTTTGGTTGAACCATGGAGTTGCTGTCCTTCCTTCCTCCCCAGCTTGGTCGCGTGGCTGAACATCCTCTGTTGTCTTTGGTGGCTGTAGGAGAGACAGACCAGTGCTCACACCTCTGCTCTCGGCTCAGCCTTTGGGCTGCCCTGACTGGGTTTTATACCCATAAGGTCACTAAATGTTCTGCTGGATATCCGGGGCGGGGAAAGAATAATTAGCATCCTCCAAATACCAGCCTAGTCTTTGCAGTGTCGCCGTTTCCCTGCCACATCCTCATCAGGGAGAGGGGAGCAGAAGGAAGACTTTTTGTCCTGCTAACATGCAGTGCCCAAAATGGGGTGCTAGTGCTCTGGGCCGTGCTTCGGCAGAGCTGTGGTCTCTGCTTCTCACTGCTTCCAGGGAAAGGCACAAAAGCACTGAAGGTATCAGGCATAGGGATAACATTAATGCAACTAAAAAAAACTGGATGAAGACCGAAGCAGCTTTGTGTCACGTTCGCGTATAACCACAAACGCAGTAACATTGACACGCAGAGTGCCGAGAGGTGTCCTGCCAGTCAGCTGCTTTGCAGGGCCTCATGCCGCAGGCGGGGAGCTGCGCTATTGCCCGTGGGCACCAGGTGGCAATGCAGCCACGCAGCTCCGCCAGCCAGCAGCCCCCGCGAGAAATGGGGCAGAAAACACCGATTTGGATGTTTGTTGCAAAACTCTGCGCTTGCTAAGGACCTTGGCTTGCTTTGGGGTGCGGGGCCAGGAGAAGATTCATGGGTGGGAGGACCCGCCTGGCCCATGCTCGTCCTTGCCCCTGTCCCAAAGAGAGCAGCTCCCGTGAAGTTGAGCTGGGGGAGCAGGCAGCCCGGGAGATGCCCTCAGCGTCTTGGAGGGCCACACCGGTCCCCTAAAACCGTTCCTGGATCCCATCATCTCCAGGGTGTCTGCTGGGGTCCTGGGTCAGAGTGCAGCGGCGCTTCCCCTGGGCCCCACGGGGTAAACACGGGTGAGATGTGTTGAGCGCTGTCTTGGGTTTCTGGAGCAAATTTCTCCATGTTGCTCCTCACGAACTCCCCCATCCTGCCACGCTGCAGTGTCACCAGTGTTGGGGGGCTCAGTGTGCTGCCTGTATCGGGCCCGGGACCTGACCTGATACTCCTGCACCGCTGCCGTTGCAGCGCCAGATTGCACAGCGTGTGGGAGAGGAAAGCCGTGCAAGGGGAGCGCAGCCTGGACCGGAGCATGGTGGCTTGGTACCCCAAGAGCAAGAGCTCCTGCAAAAAGCAGCTCCTGAGAGCGCTGCTGCAGAGAGAGGGGGAGCGCTGAGCAGCAGCAAAACAGCCCAGAGCCCCCCTGGACCATGCCGTAAGGGGAGGGCAGGCTGGGGGGCTCTGTGCAGCTCTGGGACACAAAAGGAGGGCAGGGTGAGGAGCCACGGGCATCACCAGTGGTGACAGGAGAGCAGGAGCTGCAAGGTCCATCACGCGGGAAGGTGGGATCGGTTCAGCGAGAGGCTGCAGGGCTGGTGGCCAGGCTCAGCTGGTGCCGGCCCAGCGGGTGCCGCAGCTGCAGCAACCCCGACACCGGCTGGCGCAGGAGTGGCCGCAGCTCGGGGCGAGGGAAGGGGAGTCCAGGGCGCATCGTGTGTTCTCTTCGTCGTTGTATTTTTTAATACCTTACTGCAGGTCGGTGAGATGCTGGTGGTGTGCCACGGAAACCGGGTGCTGCTCTCATCCCAGGGTGCCCTCAGCACCTTGGGAGGGCTGTACTGACACCCTAAACCCCATGACCATTCCGGGACCCAGGGTCCCCATCTCCAAACCCCAGCAGCCATTTCAGTGGACAACACCATCATCCTCTGTTGTACAACGCTGTGGTGGCACTGCTGCCTGCTTACAGGTTGCTGCAGACCCCAGAGGTGTTTGGATGCTTGGCTTTTACTCGCTCTTCCTCCTTCCTCTTGTGGGATCCCAGCTGTTGGTGCAGTTAGGCAGTGCTTACCACCCTGCTGACGCTGGATGGAGGGAGCTGGGGTTTGGGATGCGGCTCGGGGCTCTGCGGAGGCTCGGGCTGGTGGAGGTGGGAGTGCCTGGAGCCTGCGGAGCTGCTCTCTGGGCCCAGCACCAGAGTCCTCACCTGCCATGGGACAGCAGAGCTCCAACCTGGGTACTTTCCCCAGGGGCAAATCAGCCCCTCTCTCCTGCCTGGCCAGAGGTTTTTGCTGGCATCTCTCAGACCGCAGCAAATTTGGGAGAAATCAGTGTCATTTCTGCTGGGAAAGGTGGAAAACCAAGGCAGCCCCGTTGCTATGGTTGCCGCAGACCGTCCTCGATGCAACATCGCGTCAAGCAGCTCTGCAAGCAGCTGTGCCGCAGCTGGAAAGCAAAGCAATTCCCCCAGGTGTGAGCATGGCACGGCAGGCTACACACACTGCCCCCTCTGCTCCCATAGCCTCCCCCGGGATGCTGGCTGTGCCCTTGGCTGCGTGTCCCCATCCTTGTCCCTATCCAGGACCCTCCCTGGCAGCAAAACCCCCGTCAGTGAAAGCAGCACTGGGGAGGGGGAAGCATGGCACTTACACTAAGCAATGCATGCAGGTGTTTAAAAATAACACAATCAGAATATTTGTCATTCAAATAGTGCGTGTGTATATATATAAAGTGCTTAATACCAGATTCAAATGTCGTTTGAACAAGGGGGATGCTGAATATTGGCTAAGCATTACAACCATTTCTAAACCTTTTTTCCCTAAGAAATTACAGGATCATCAGTTTATGGGGTTTTCTCTGCTTTGGTCAATACGGTTTGGACCGGCATGTGGGTTCTCTGGGTCCTGCTGCACCCTCGGAGGCTGAGGGCTCAGGCTCTGCCTCCTGCCGCTCTCCGGGGCTGGCTGCTCTTTGCCTTGTAGCTCTTTGCGACAAGGTTTTTAGCATCTTAACCCAAAATGCGCCCGACAGCCTCATCAGAGGACTGGAGCAAAGCCAGCGCTGCCGCTGAGAGCCAGCGGCAAAGGAGCAGACAGCGTGCAGAGCCCAGGGCCTGGTCCGGAAGGGTGTTCAGCTGTGAAGACCTGCTGCCGCTTCCCGGTGCTCGCCTGGGCTCTGCCCTTTGCACTCAGGACACGTATTTAGGGAGATGTCCCCCTGAACCCCTGGGGTGCCTCTGCCCTTGTCCACACCAGCCCCTGTGAGGTGGTGGAGGGGATCTGCAGGGTTGGTGTCCCTGTGCCAGCACCCACCAGAGACACTGCGTGGTGCAGCGGGGCAATGTTTCCTCTGGCCAGCTCGTCTGTGTCCCTTTTCCCAGGCCCTGGTGGCCCCCGGGAGGGCCGGGGGGGCTCCTGCCTTGCCCAAGCCCCGTCTCCAGCGGCGCAGACACCGACGAGCAGACCTTTCCCTCTGCGCTGCTCAGGGATGCGCCGAATCCTGGCTCCGGCTGGCTGCCGGCCAGACCTCCTGAGGGCCCAGGGGGCTGGTTAAGCTCATCGCTTTTCTTTCAGAGGCTTCAGAAAGCCGCCCGCCCGCATTTAATTCAAATTTATTGAATAATTCTCCTGGGAGCAGCTAGCTCAAGACCAGACGCTACAACAGATCATCAATGAGATCAGTTGGCACAGCCCCCACCATGGAGGGCTCTGTGTCCTCCAGTGCATCTCCGTGGCCGTGCCAAGGAGATGGTGAGCGCAGGACCAGGCGCCTGGCCCAGGGCAAGGTTGGCTAAGCTCTGAACCTGGCTGCCTCCACTGCCTCCCGCCCCAGGGGATATTTTGAGGTCTGTTAATATCCCTCCCGCTTCCGCCCCCAACCTGTCTCTGCCTTCGAGCAGTTGTCCCCCAGGCAGCGGTCCCAGCCCTCGCCTGCCTCCGAAGCCTGTTGCCAGCTCACTGTGCTGCAAAGCCGGTGAGATGCAACAAGCCTGCGATCGGATGCACGTGCCCCGCTGGGTGCGCGCCCTCCTGTGATGAGGTTCATGCCCACCACTGGGTGCAACAGCCTGAGGCCACCTGGACAGGAGCGGGGACAAGCCGGACCCAGGCTAGAAGCGCAGGGATGTGTCCCCAGCTCCAGCAAGTGGGTAGTGAGTGATGAGACCAGCCAGATCCTGGGAGAAGGGCTTCCCTGAAGGAGGCTGCTCTCCAGGAAAGCCCTGAGCAGTTCTGGGGGCGCATATGCCTCATCCTAATGGCATCCTAGGGGCTGTCCCTGAGGAAGATGAGGCTGGGGACAGGCTGCCTCCATCCCTCGCTTCCCTGCTGCTGGGTGGCTGGCTCCACGAGGGCAGCCCACGGCATGCCTTGCGTTACGCAATTAACCCCTGCTCAGAGGAAAAATAATGGTCTTCGTTAACGAGCGCAGCACTTGTCGGTCAGGGCCTGACGTCCCGCGCAGGGGCATGTGCAGTCATGCAGCAGGGCTGAATCATAATTCCGCTAACGATGCTGCGAGGCCCGTGGGGAGAGCAGCCTTCCCGTTAGCTCTGGGCACGCGTCGCTCTGCAGCCTGTACAGAAAGGCAGCTCCACGCCGCCCTCCGTCCAGCCCTCACGTCCCGAGCTGCGGGATGGGCCTTGCAACAGCCTAACCTGCTTTCCAGCGAGGTGTGGGATCTGGTGATGTGCCAGAGCCTGGAAAACAGCATCCGTGGCTGCGGGTCGGCCTAGCAGGGGCAGGAGTGCCCAGGGACCTTGCCCCAGTGCAGCGGCTGTGCTGCACCGAGCGCCCCCCTCGCCTTCCTGGGGTCCCTTATTCCACCCACATCCCCCTTGTCCCGGTCATCAGCTGTTGACTGCTGAAACCACCACCTAGGGATTGGCAGAGCGGCAGGAGGGGCTCAGCCAGCCGTGGCCAGAGGCACCCACCCGGTTTATAGCGCTTGCTCAGGCCACGAGCAGCACGGAGCTGTTTCTGTAGCCAAAGCCTGGGTTTGCTGTACAATCCCGATTTTCCTATGCGGGATACACGGCTGCTTTAGGGCAGAGCGGGGGGTGCAATCCCACCCCGTGTCCCACGGGGCACCCAGTGCTTGGGCAGGCTCCCCAGGGAGGGCAGGGGGCTGCGTGTCGAGCAGGGAGAGATGTCAAGCAACCCTGCCTGCGCTTCTCTCCGGCAGAAGCCGACCGAGACGCGCGGTGGGCTCTGCACCTCAGCCGGGCTGGGGTTTGCCCCTGGAGAAAAGAAGCTGTTGCCTTGGGGTTGTGCTGCCCAGCATTAAAAGCCGAACGTGAGCAGCGCGGAGGTACGGGGGTGCTGCACGAGGCGGCAGAGCACCGCTCCCCGCTGCGAGGCCGCGGCCGGCCGCGCTGCCGCGGGGGCAGGCACGGAGNGGGTACGGGGGTGCTGCATGAGGCGGCAGAGCACCGCTTCCCGCTGCTGCCGCGGGGGCAGGCACGGAGGAGCATTTTTCAAACCCAGCTTTCGGATGCTCGCAGTGGGTTTGGGGCCGGGTTTTTAACGTATGAGAGACGCGGGCTGGTGGGTGGGAGCAGACTCGCACGAGGCGCTCGCCGCTGACGGGCCTCCCCCCGGAGAGGCACTGTGAGGGGCTGCGTACGCCCCGACTGCTTGGCAGGCAGCTGGAGCCGGCCCTGGGCAGTGTGGCGGGGGCCCCAGGGACCCCCCGCCCATGGGGGTGCCTCAGGGGATCCTCACCAAGAGGGCCCCAGGGACCCCCCACCCATGGGGTACACGGGGAACCTCTGCCTCCGAGGCTGCCCTGCACTTGCATCGGTGGCCCGGGGGACCCCCAGCCACGGGGGTGCCCGCGGGACCCTCACCCACCGGGTGCCCCGGGGACACCCACCGCCGAGGCTGCCCCGGGGGACCAGCACTTACAGGAACTCGCAGGGGACTTGCTCTGCTGAGGACACCCTGGGCACCCCCTTCCCCAGACCCACCCTGGGGGACCCTTATCCTCAGGGCTGTCCCGGGCACCCCCATCCACCGGGACGCCCCGGGGGGACGCTCCCCCACGGCGACCTGCTCTGCCGGGGACACCCGCGGGGGGACCGCTGTCCCCGGGGACGCCTCAGGGACCCTCGCCCATAGGGGCGCGCTGGGGGGGGCTCCGCACTCCCTCCCACGGCTACCCCGCGACACTGTGCCCCTTACCCCCGGGGGGACCCCCAGCCCCGGGGGGGACCCTTACCCCCGGGGGGACACCCAGCCCCGTGAGGTGCCCTTACCCCCGGGGGACCCCCCAGCACCGGAGGACCCCTCAGCCCCGGGAGGTGCCCTTGCCCCCGGGGGATCCCTCAGCCCCGGGAAACCCCTCAGCCCCGGGGGACCCCCAAGCCCCGGAGGGGACCCTTACCCCCGGGGGACCCCCCAGC
>VZTL01013382.1:107269-148026 GCA_013400535.1 Scopus umbretta
CGGCGCGGGGTCGGTGCCGGGGAGCAGCCTGACCGACAGCAGCTCGGAGGTGTCGGACTGCAGCGCCTCGGAGGAGGCGAAGCTGCTCTCGCTGGAGCTGGGGCTGAGCGGCAGCGACGGCGAGTCCCCGGGCAGCGCCCCGCCGCTGCCGCCGCCCTCGGCCGGCGAGGCCTCGCCGCTGCCCGAGGAGCCCTCGGCCGCCTCCATGGCCAGCAGCCGCCTGCAGCTCAGCACCTCGCTCGCCTTCTCCGACCTCACCGAGGAGCTGCTGGACGCCGGCACCGACGGGCTGCTCCGCGAGCTGGAGGACCTGCGCTCCGAGAACGACTATCTCAAGGTGGGCACGGCGGCGTGGCGTGGCGCGGCATCCTTGGGTGGCCCAGCGCGGCGTGGGTCAGCACGGCTCGGCACCCTTGGGCGTAGCGCGGTTCGGTATCCCTGGGCGTGGCGCGGCGCGGCGTGGCATCCGAGTGTATGGCACGGCATCCCTGGCCGTAGCGTGGCGTGCCGTGGCATCCCAGGGCATGGGGCACCCGTGGCTCAGCGTCCCTGGGCGCAACACAGCATGCCAAGGCATGGCGTGGCATCCCAGGGCATGGCATGGCTCAGCATCCCTGGGCACGGAATAGCATCCCAGGGCATGGCTCAGCATGGCACAGCATGCCAAGGCATGGCATGGCATCCCAGGGCATGGCATGGCTCAGCATCCCTGGGCACAGAGTAGCATCCCAAAGCATGGCTCAGCATGGAACAGCGTCCCTGAGAATGGCATGGCATGGCACAGCATTCCTGGGAACAGCATGGCATGACATCCCAAAGCATGGCTCAGCATGGCACAGCATCCCTGAGAAGGGCGTGGCATGGATGGCATCCCAAAGCATGGCTCAGCATGGCACAGCGTCCCTAAGAATGGCATGGCATGCCATCCTAAAGCATGGTTCAGCACGGCACAGTGTCCCTGGGAATGGCATGGCATGGCATCCCAAAGCATGTCACAGCATGGAACAGCATCCCTGAGAATGGTGTGGCATGGCACAGCATCCCTGAGAATGGCATGGCACAACATCCCAAAGCATGGCTCAGCATGGCACAGCATCCCTGAGAAGGGCGTGGCATGGCATGGCATCCCAAAGCAAGGCTCTAGCATGGCACAGCATCCCTGGGAATGGCATGGCATGGCATCCCAAAGCATGGCTCAGCATCCCTGGGAATGGCGTGGCATGGCATCCCAAAGTATGCCTCAGCATGGCACAGCATCCCTGGGAATGGCATGGCATGGCATCCCAAAGCATGGCTCAGCATCCCTGGGAATGGCGTGGCATGGCGCAGCGTCCCAAAGCGTGGCTCAGCATTGCACAGCATCCTTGGGAATGGCATAGCATGGCACAGGATCCCAGAGCATGGCTCAGCATGGCACAGCATCTTTGGGAATGGCATGGCATGGCATCCCAAAGCATGGCTCAGCATGCCACAGCATCCCTGGGCAATAGCATGGCTCAGCATCCCCAGGTAGCGCACAGCACAGTGCGCCATCCCTGGGCACGGCCGGGCACAGAGCAGAGCTCGGCACCGCCTGGCACGGCATGGCTAAGCATAGCTTGGCCAGGCTCAGCGGGGCAGCCCAGCGCGGCGCGGCTGGTGCAGGGCTCAGCGTGGCTCAGCCCAGCACGGCATCACTGGACGTGGCCTGGCACGGTGTAGCTGGGCTCAGCTCGGCGCAGCGTGGCACAGCTGGGGGTGGCCTGGCGTGCTAGGGCTGGGCTTGGCTCAGCTCGGCGTAGTGTGGCGTGGCTGGATGGAGGGCATGGCTTGCCTAAGCCCGGCGTGACCCGACTGGACACGGGGCAAAGCTCGGCTGGGCACAGCAAGGCCCAGCTGGGCTCCAGACCTGGCCTGTCTCAGCACGGCACGGTCCAGCATGGCATGGCTGGGCACTGCTTGGCCCAGCATAGCGTGGCAAGCTTTGGCACAGCGTGGGCCAGCTTAGCCTGGCATGACCCAGCCGGGCATGGCCTGCTTTGGCATGGCTCAGCACAGCATGGCCAAGCCTAGTGCGGCCCCAGCTCGGCATGGCTAGGCTCCGCACAGCCTGGGCTGGCACAGCTTAGCAAGCCACAGCTCAGCATGGCACGGCTGTGCTCAGCCCCGCTTGGCATGGCTGAGCATGGCACAGTTTGGCTCAGCCCGGTTTGGCATCCTGGGACACAGCGTGGCACGACCTGACCCCACGCGGCCGGGCACAGCTCGGCCTGGCACAGGGTGGGATGCTCCGCGCTGCCCTCCCTGCCTGCCGACGCTGCCAGACCCTGGGGAGATTTTCCAGCTCGCTTCTTTCCACCGGTTCCCATGCTCCCGGGGGCCTTTTTCCGGGCGTGCGGCAGGGCTGCCTGGTTCACGGGCACGCGGTGAAGCCAGGGCAGACATGCTGCGTGGGGACAGGGGCGCAGAGCTGTTCAGCCTGCGGTCACACATCAACCCGACGCACCTTGGCACGTGCTGCCTGCTGCAGGGTGGGCACAAACACCCACCAGGTGCCACATCCCGGTGGGCTGCAAGCATTTTGCACCTTCTGCTGTTCTTCAGGGTGGAGCTGTGGATGAGATGCTTGGGCAATCACGGGCTGGGGGGTTCAGGGGTAGGTACTGCATCTTGCTGCCTGCTCTTCGGATGTCACAGGTTGGAAATCGGGCCGGCTCTCAACCCCTGGTGCCAAAGTTTGTAAACGCGTCGGCATAATAGCTACGAGGTGGGAGCTGGGCGTTGGGTGATGCGCTCGAAGATGCTCTCGGGCCCTTTATCCATTAGCAAAGCCCCAGTTCACAGCTGGTGTCCCAACTCCTGCCAGAATTAGCAGCAAGAGCTTAAGGGCTTTGATTTACTGAGAGCTGGAAAAGTACAGATGAGGCCCCTCTGGTTTCCAAGAACACGCGTGCAAACGCTGCCGTTCCTGTGGGCCCAGCAATTGCTGCCTCCATTTCCATGTGATCTTCTTCGTGCGGTGTGGGTTGCGAGTATTTTACCTGCCGTGAGAGGTGGCGACTCAAATCCCCAGGCCAGGAGCAGCAGGGAGAGCAGAGAGCTGCCAGAAACGTGCACCAAGAAGCGCCGTGGGGATGCTGGTGGCATCCTCCCTTCTTTGCCGCGACATCTCCTACGTGCGCTCATGCCAGCGCGTGGGTCTCCTCCCTGACGCATGCATCCTGCTTACAACCATGTTTTGGTGTTGTAGCTTGCTTCTCCTGACGCTCGAGCAGGAGACCGCCGGGGTGGTACCCTGACTCCAGCTGGGCAGAAGTCGCAGCCAGATGCACGCACCCCTTGTGCTGCAAAAAAAAGATGGAAGATTTACCAAATTTCTCCAGCAAGGAGCAGAAAACTGTGTTGGGCTGCAGCAGGGTGCTGGCTTGTGCCGTCTCCGCTAAAAATTGGGGGATTTGGGGCCTTAGGGCAAAAAGAAAGCCCTAACCCAAGCGATCAGCATTGGCGGCCTTGCCGTGCAGCCCAGGCTGGAGAACAGCGTGCAGGGACCCTGCAGAGATGGGCTCTGGCCTCGGCAGCTCCCCTCGCCTCGGGTATGGATGAATCGGACTTATCAGAGGTGACTTATTTCCTAGGACTCACCCAAATAGCTGCAAATGAATATTTTTTTTTTTGTTTATTCATCAGAGCCAGCTGAACCTGGTGTGTTTTTAAAGAGGAATGAGTGGTTTTGGGGGTGGGAGGATTTTGGCGACGTTTTGGCACGGGCCAGACATGCGTGGTGCTACTACGCCCATGTGATGCACGCTGGGTTTTGGAGCTTCCCAGCAGAGCACATCGCAGCCCTCTGTAGCTGTGCCAGCTCACGTTGCATCTTTCCTCAGCTGCCATAATAAAATGTACATATCGAAGCACGCTTCACCCATTTCTCTTTGCAACCCAGTTTTTTGGCAAGGCTCTGCCTTCCTCCTCCCGCTCTGGGTGTACCGGGTGGGCCGGTGTCTCCTCTTGCCCCGGCTCTCGGGTGCGTGCACCTGCTGTGACCCCCCCCCACAAATGGGTTATTTCAAGCGTTTCCCCAAAAAGGGCTGTTTCTCGGTCGCAGGTTGGCAGCCTGGCGAGGGAGGAGGCGTCTTGGCTGTCCTTGCCCCGTCTCGCTGTTGCCGAGCCGTGCGGTGGAGAGCAGCTCCTGGCCCTGCTAAGCGGGCTGGAAAATGTGAGATGCGATACGGCAGCAGCTGCAGAGGGATGGGCAGACAAAGAGTGGGCACGGGAGAGGGTTTGGAGCGAGGGGAGGGGGTGCCGGCAAACCCTTTCCTCTCCGCGGGAAGGGGCTTAGGCGAGAGGAGAGCCACGTAATGCTGGGAGTGCAGTCCTGCCTGCCCCTCTCCTGCTGCCTGCTCTGCATCGCCCCGCGTCCCGCGGGGTTTGCGTGCATTTCCCAGCTCCGTGGAGAAACGCATTGGGTGGGTGGGTGCCTCGTTTCCCCCGAGGCAGCTGGGGACCGCTGCACGCCACCAGCGAGGGCTCGCCGAGAGCATCCCGCAGGGGCACCCGGGGCTGCTTCTGGGCAGCCTGGTTGGCGCTGGGTCCCAGCTCTGCTGCTGCTCCGGTCCTGCCAGGCCACGGGGGCAGGCACCGTGCCCGGGGGGCCCGGTGACCGCAGGCTGGGGCGCAGGGCTCTGCCATCCATCGCCCCATCAGCAGCCACCCTGGAAAGGGGCTTTGCAGCCTCTTGCTGTTTTGGATGCTGCACGACGCGGGTTGCGCTGCAGAGAGTCCCCAGCTGTTTGCCTGTTAATTTATGGGGGCAGGTGTAAAGCTGAAAAATGTTGATTTTTCCCCTCGCCAACGTGCTGTGGTCTCTGCCGAGCGGGAGCTGGTGTGCCGGCCAGCGGCAGGGCGCAGCGGGGTGCAGCGTGCAGGCTGCCGCGCCGAGCTCCAGCCTGGCGTGGAGGGAAGGAGCGCCGATGTTGACTGTCGGAGCTGGGCTAGAGCTGCTGTTAATGCACCTAGAGAAACCCCTGTGTGCGTGAGACCCATGGGTGTCCCTTAACCACCCGTCAACGCATTGCACCCCAGCGTGGCCTCGGGGTGAGCTGCGTTTGCTGGGATCCCCTCACTGGCAGGGAACGTTCCTGGGCGCCCTGGGCAGTTTCCGTTAGAAATACCCTTTGATTTTATTTTTTCCCTAGCAAATTCTAGCATAATTCCTTCTATCTGGCGAGCGAGCGCTCAGAGTTAATTGAAAGCTGCTGCTTTTGTCCTGTAATCTAGGAGGAAGCGGTGCTTGTTGCTCCGGGATGGTAATCCCTGTCTTTGCACGAGGGATCGCAGGCTCTCCTGCAGGCGCGCCCGCTGCCAGCGCGGCCCCGAGCTTCACACAAAGGCATCGGTGCAAAACATACCGGCGGCTTCCACCCTTTCTCCTCCTTTGCCTCTTGTGCCGAGGTTTGGGGGTGCGGGCGGAGGGTGCAAATGCAGGCAGGGCTGTGCTCCCCGGAGGGCTGCCTGTCCCCCACGGGCAGGCGGCTGCTGCTTGGCTGCGTCCCAGCGCCTGGGGCTGCCAGCGCTGAGGGTGTATGTGCTGTCAGCAGCGCGACAGCTAGCCGTGTCGTTATTTGCGTGATCCTGTTTGGTATCCGGTGCTGCTTTCTGCTTCCAAAAGATAGCGGATCCTGCTGAGGAGCTGTGAGCGCCGCACAGCGCGGTCCCCTGGTCTGGTCTGAGCTTGCTGCATTCTTGCAGATACCTAAGCCAGCGTGTAACTCCCTTTGGGCAGGGGATCCGAGGGTTTAACTCTTCCGCTGCAACCCATGATGGGTCTGATCTGCATTTTGATGTGCTCTGCCATCTCCAGTGGTCCCCCTCCTGCCATGCTGTCTTTCAGGGCCATCACCCTAACGCTTTTCCCCTTCCAGCTCTTGCCCTTGCTGGAGGAGCTGGTGTCCTGCAAGTGGGCGTGCGGACACAGCTGTATCTGCTCTGAAAATGCATGGGGTTTATTTCTGACCTGGAACCAGGCAGTTTCCATCCCACCTTGTTGCTTCTTAGTTTCCTTAATCATCTCCCCAGGGAGAGACAGTTTCTCTGAGGTTTGCTCAGAGAAGGCTGAAGGTGTATGTTGTCTCTTGGGTTCCCCATCGAGTGTGACCTGGCTCCTGCAAACACAAGTGGGGTGTTTGCTTCTGCACACCTTCATCCCCCGGGCACTGAAACAAGTCTTCCCAAACTGCAGATCCCCGGTGTCTTTTCCAAGACAGGCGACTTCTGGCCTAAAAACCCCCATGTAACCTTTGCTGCTGCAGAGGTGGGGTGAGCACAGATGCAGTGCTGAATAATCCTGGAGGGGGTGAGCCGCCCACGGGTGCTGGGAGGCTGTGACTCCACATAGGGGTGGGCGCCTTCTTGTTTACGGGACAAGTGGCCAGGCCTGGCAGCCCCCCCAGGCAGTTGCGTTGGAAAGAAGTAATTTATCTCGTCCTCACTGTTGCCCTCCTCCTCTCCGTTTCACACTTTAGCATCGCTTACGCTGCTTCATGCTTCCAATGCCAGTCCTGAATTCGGGATGTTCCTAGGGGTTTCCTCCCCGCTCCTGGCTCTGCTCTCACCTTTATCCAAATGGATTTTTTGCTTTGATTTTGCTAAGTTCGGCATCAACTCCAGAAGACGTGCAGATGCAAAAAGTGAGGCTCAGTGGCCATCATGGACCCCCGAAGCCGTCAGGGGACCGCTGTGTACCCCGTGCGCTGCCTCTGGGAGTCACCAGGCTCTTCTACCCGCCGCAGCCCGGCCGCGGAGGGGGTCAGTCAGCTTTGCCTTCCTAAGCTCTCTTCCAGTTTGCTGGCACTTTTCTGCTCCCCGATCCTAATCCAGTCATTATAGTTCAGCGGCACGGTTTGCCTCCGAGGGGCAAGCTTGGTGCGGGCCGTGCGGCTGCCCTGCGGGTTTATTGGCGTTACAGGGTGCGGGCGAATTCCTGCCGCTGGAGCGAAGGGAGGCACCGCTTTCCCGGCCCCCCCAGTGCCAGCCCTGCTGCAAACCCCCCAGCCCCTCTCCCCGCCGGAGCACCCTGCGAAGGAGCAGCTCGGGGCTGTGCCACCGGGCTTTGCTCGCGCCGGACACGGCCTCCCCCTAGAAGAACGGTTGCTACAACCCAAGGTATAAACAAGCAAGAGCTCTTAGCACGGCGAGCCCAGGCTTTCTTCCAGCAAATGTAAGGTTTGGTTGGGTTTTTTCCAAGGCCCCCGCTCCCTGCCCTGCCCAGCTGCTGCCTGGGGAAGCCGCATGGCAAATGGGAGCCGGCGCAGTCAGCGCTGGAGTGGGACTCGGGCAGCTCCGCGTGCCTTTGCAATCATATTCCAGCCACGATTCGCATGCCTTTGGTGGTGAAAGGTTGTTTTCCACCACCCTGTTGTAGGCCTGCTCGCCTGCGACGTGTAATGCATTTTTTCCCATGAAAGCTCCCAAGGAATAGATCCCATAAACCACCTCCCCGGGCTGGTTTGGCTTACAGGGGTTTTGCTCGTGTCCCCGGGGCGGTGGTACTGCCGTGTGGGGTGGGCAGTGCAGGTGGTGGGTTTCCATCAGGGTCGTTCCCCCGGGGCGCATCGCAGCGGTTGCAGGGCTGTCTGTCGGCACGTGCCGTTCGTCCCTGGGGCGTTTCACACCTGAGCTGCCCGGGGGGTGTTTCTGAACCGTGCCTGCAGCGATGCCCCTTCACAGGATGGTCTCCGGCAGTCCCTGGAGCAGCCCGGCCGTGTGTCCCTGGGACACCCCGCTGCCCATCTCGGTGCCTCGGGGCTCCTTCTGCCCCGCTGTTGTTCTCAAGACCCCCCAGCAAGAAGCAGAGTGGCGGAGGGTGGCAGGACGCTGGTGGCCGCGGTGCCGCCGGCCTCCAGCAGCCTGGGCCAGGAGATAATCCAGGATTGTCTAATTGACGTTCCTTATTTGTCACGTAGTGTTCAAAGCCAACAGTGAGCGACTGTGACTTGTCCCCGCAGCTGCTGCTCCCCCTCCCTGGGCTCGGCTTCGCCTTTCGGGGGAATTCTTGCAGCTGGGGCTTTGTCCGGGCTGGGCGAGCATGGCAGCGAGCGTGCCAGCGCCTGGCAGAGCCGGCACAGTGCTGCTGTCTCGGGCTGTAGGTCACTGTCACGGGCAGCGTCGGGAGCAGCGGGGTCCTGTGCCCCTCTGCCCGGGGTGAATCGGGGCTGTGCATCCCCGCTGCCTGTGCCGCATCCTCATCTTGTCCCTCCCTGGGCCGTGCCACGGTGCAAGGCGGCAGCCAGAGCCCCTCACTTCTCAAGTGGCAATTGCATTTGGCAGTGATGGGAGGTGTTTAGTGGCGAGGGTTTTTTGGCTGGAAAGCCGATGCTTGATCCCTTCCCAAGGAGCATGCCGGGTCCACTGGGTCTTGTCGAGGAGGAGAACAGCCGGTGCGATGGCTGGAGCGTTCGCTTGGAGGATCTGGGTGGAGACCATGTTCATGGGGACCTGCAACCTGTGGGGGTGCTCAGGGACCGGCGGGGACAGTCCTTGAGCATCCCCAGCGGCCGCAGCTCTGCGCTGGACAGGGAGGGGACACTGGGGCTGCGGCTGTTGCAAGGGGTCCCACAGCGGCCGCGTGGGGCAGACCCGGAGGAGGCTTTGGCTCAGCGCTGGTGCCAGCGGGACGTCACCCCTGGCCCTGCTGTGACAGCGACGCCGCGGCCCTGCACCGGAGGCTCCGCTGGGCTGGGAGAGGTTTGTT
Source organism: Scopus umbretta (assembly GCA_013400535.1). Classification (NCBI taxonomy): domain Eukaryota; kingdom Metazoa; phylum Chordata; class Aves; order Pelecaniformes; family Scopidae; genus Scopus; species Scopus umbretta. The sequence goes on from VZTL01013382.1 coordinate 115,998, forward strand.
GCCGTGAGAGGTGTTGAGGCCAGGAAGGGATGGAAGGGGGACCCAGCCTGGTTTTTGCTGCTTGGTGGCAAAACGAGGGGCAACCTCTGGTCTCCAGCGCTGGCGGCATCTTGCTCGTGTCCCCGCATTGCCTCCCCTGCCCTCGCCTGCCGTCTTCTTCTTCCCTCGCCTGCCTCCCTGACACATCTTTTCCGAAGACAACCTACATGTTTCTTGGCGCGGCTGCCACCCGTGCTGCTCCTGCAGCTCCTCTCCCTCCCCCACCTTCCTCTTTCTTTTACCGCAGATATTTATAGGTGCCCGTGTTAGCTGTCCCCCCCCGGGTGTCTTGCCCGTGGGTGATGGTACCCAGCTGGCTCTTTTTCTGCAAGGCTGGGGCTTGACCCGAGGGGTTGAAGGTCTGTGAAAATTGCTTATGGGATGGAGGAGGGCAGGGGAACCATGGTGGAGAGGTGTCCCAGGGGGAAAAGATGGGAGAGCAAGCTGCAGGGTCTGTCCCCTCTAACACGCATTTTCTCTCAGGATGAGATCGAAGAGCTGCGTGCCGAGATGCTGGAGATGAGGGATGTCTACATGGAGGAGGACGTCTACCAGCTGCAGGAGCTCCGGCAGCAGCTGGACCAGGCCAGCAAGACCTGCCGCATCCTGCAGTACCGGCTGCGCAAGGCCGAGCGCCGCAGCCTGCGCGTGGCACAGACGGGCCAGGTGGACGGCGAGCTCATCCACAGCCTCGAGCAGGACGTCAAGGTGAGGCCAGGAGGGTGACGTCCCCACCCGGGCGGTCCCCAGGTCCCCAGAAGTGGTTTTTGGTGAGATGTGGACATGGTGGCTGGTAAGGCACGAGGGGGTGGCAGGGAACGCTGCGGTGCAGGAGGCTCCGCGGGGTCGTGCTGTTTATGGGGCCATTAATGGGGGCCTCACGATTCCCCGCTAGCGGCGGTGATGTGAGAAGTGGGGAGCTTCTTTCAGCTCACAGGTGGCCTGGGCATGGGGGTGTCTGGGGAGACCCTGGGGGTGGAGAGGGCCAGCGTTGCCCAAGGATGAGCATCTTGCAGTACCATACAAGGGATTCATCCTGTGCGGGCTGGTGCCCAGCCCAGCTGTGTGCCCTGGGATCGAGCTCCATCATCCTGCGCCGGTGGGGACAGGGTGACCGCCGCGTGAATGTGCAGGGAGGGAGTATGGGGACCGGGACCCTGGGGACCTGGGAGCTGCTCCTCTTGGCCATCAGGGAAACCTTGCGGAGCCCCAGGCGTTGCGGCACACCGGGCTGGGGCAGGGACAAGGGGCTTTCTGCGGGGTGCCGTTGCCTCGCCAGCCGCTGGCCCTCGAGGAGCTGCCGGTGCCGGTGAGTGTTTGCTGAGTGCTCTTGCCAACACACGGCCGCTGCCAGGAGGGGGGTGCGGTGGCAGCCGGAGACAGCTCCCGGGGGGTGGGGACGGGCAACAGGTCGAGGAGTAACTTAGTTTTTTGAGCAGAAAACAGCCAGCCCCGGAGCTGACGTGTGCCAGAAGTACCGGGCTGCAAACCCGCCTGTCCTCGCCGGGGGCCCGTCCCCCTACCCAAACCGCCCGGCAGCCCCCAGCTTGGGATGCTGCTGCCAAAAACACCCCCCTCCAGCTTCTCCCTTTCTGGGAAAGAAAGCGCAGCCCATCCTTGGGGGGGACAGGAGCCCGACCCCGTGGCCTGAGCCCCCCCAGCCCGGCAGCGGGGCCTGCTGCCGCCTCTGCAGCGCTGGTACCCCGGGCTGGGCAGGGGACCACGGGGATTAGAGACAATTTTTCACTTCTGGCAGATGCCCTCCGTGCTGCTAAGCTCCCTTTATGCCGGGGGCTGCCCTCTTGCAGAGATTCAGAGCGGGGGCTCTGGGCCGTGCCCGGGATGGATGGAGGCACCCTTCACCCCAGGGGCAGCTGCTGGTTTTTTCCGTAACATGATGCAGCAGCTCGCCTTTCTCCCAACCGGCACAGCTGCTGCCCACAGCGAGAGGCTGCCTGCTCTGGTGCTGCCCACCGGCTTTTCCATCCTTGTGCGGGCTTTTCCAGCCTCCTGGTGTGGGAAGAAAGTGTGAAAAGGTGACGAGCATCCCACAGCATCGTGTTAAGGTTGGGGAAGGCAGGGTTTGGCCAGCGGATGGGGACGCAGCCAGCAAAGGGGGAACGGCGGTCATGGCACCCGATGGAGAGGACACGCACAGGGGCCAGCACGGTCTCTGCTCCAAAGGGTCTCAGTAACAGCCTGACAGTCTCTGTGGGTGCTGCATGAGGATTGTAGGTGCTCAGGTGCTGCGATCCCAGCCCTGTGCACACTGCACCCAGCCCGATGACAGCTCCATTGTGTCCCCAGGTGGCCAAGGATGTCTCCGTGCGGCTCCACAATGAGCTGGAGGCGGTGGAGAAGAAGAGGATCAGGCTGGAGGAGGAGAATGAGGATCTGCGGCAGCGGCTCATCGAGACAGAGCTGGCCAAGCAGGTGGTGCAGAATGAGATGGACAAGCTCCGAGAGGTGAGAGGGGACTGGGAGGCATCCCCAAGGCTCTGCCCGTAGCAGGTGTCCTGGCCCTGCACCGCGGAATGCCCCATCCTTGCTCGCATTGCTGAAACCCAAACCGTGCTGCAGACGCTTGAGAAACCCAAGCAGCGCCTGCCCTCGGTGAGGCGTGCTTCGTCCCACCCTGTGGGCCTGGGGTGGCTCTACCCCATCCCGGGGGGGTGGGGGCTACGGGGCTTGCCCCCTGCACTAGAGCCTCTTTATGTGTCTTCAGCCACTTGCTCAGCCCTGGGCCGTGCCCAACTCCCACCAGCCAAAGCTCTGCACAATGCGTGGAGTCCGCCGTGTCCCTGGCACGGTGCCCGGTGCTGGCCGTATCCTGACCACATGCTGCTGGTTCAAATCGAGCTGAGCTGCGGGGCTGCATGGCAGCGATGTCCTGGCAGTGTCCCAGTGATGTCCCGGCCAGTGTCCCAGTGAAGCTGTGGAGCTGGGTGGGTGCACAATCCCATCTATGTCCTGGGAGGCCACGTACCATGCATGTACCCATACGACAGGTCCAGGGCGCTTTGTGCCATGCTGGGTTTGGGACCAGCTCCTCATCAGGAGCGATGTCGTCCTTAGTGAGAGGAAAGGCATCGCGGTGACAGCGTCGGCTTGCGATCCATCACAGCACTTGTAACCCACTTCCCTACTGCCCGGGATGCCTTTGGTCCCCGGGGACCTCGGGAAGCGTTGCTGGCTGAGCTATCAGGGCAGCGTGTCAGAGGAGATGTGCCGTGGCAGAGCTCGGGCCTCCTCCCACCGAGGACGGGGACAGGAGGCAGGGAGAGCGCTCTCTGCCCCCAGCCGTGCTCCCCTGTGCGGCAGGGCCGGGAGCCAGCACGTGGCTTGGCATCTCCAAGGCCGGCTCCGGTTAACACCGGGGCCAGCTCCTGGCGAGCCACAGGACCTGGCCCTGGTTGCACCCGTCCCCTCTGCAGCCATCTCCTCACGGGGTGGCACGGAGCAGCGTCACCCCAGACGGGGTGTCTCGTCCCTCCGCTGCACAGCCTCTGCTAACAGGCGTGAAATGGGTTTCCCTGCAGCTGGCGAGCGCAGGCTGAATAACAAACGGCAGCGGCAGAAGCTGGGCTGGAGGACTCTCACGCTTGAAAAACAGGCAGAGAAAATGGTTGCGTGGTCAGCGTGCAGGGAGACCTGAGCACCAGCTGCTGCCTTGCCCTGGCAAAAGAGCGTGGGACAGGATACGGCCCCGCTCTGCAGCTGCGTAAGCCCAGAGGGGATGCTCCTGGCTGGCACAAGACCCAGCACAGCTCAGAGCAGCGTTCCCTGAGCTCTCGGGATGGCGTGTTCTTAGGCTAGCAAGGGCACTGGGGTTACTCACCGATTGCAGAGTGCTAATTAGACAAATGAGTGAGTTAACAGCCCTCCTCCACCTCCTCCCTGCTGCTGGAGGGTGCAGAGCGTGGCAGGGCTTGTTCGCAGCCAAGCCAGTGTGGAGCAGAGGCTGTGCAGGGCTGGGCTCACGCCTCAGGGCTGATTATTTCTCCCTTCCAAGAGGTTTCTCCCATAATTGGATAATTGTCAGGATGGGTAGATCATCCACAAAGGCGCATGTGTTTGCCCCTCTGGCTCTGTGGCATTTCCTGGTGGGGCAGGAGAAAAGTGGGACCGGTCCAGGTGCCCTGTGCCAAGCCTGCCACGTCGGGCTCAGCCGTGACGAGACCCTTGGGCACGGCCACCCCAAGGGATGCGCCCAAGGTGGAGCGATGACAGCCGCCGTCTGACCCAGGGTGCTGTGCCTGGGGCTGCTCAGGGCCGGGCCATGCCCTTTGCCAGCCCCGGTCCCCAGCGCGGTGGGGGTGAAGGATGCCGACGTGGCACAGCCAGCCCCCAGGAGAAGCTCTGCAGCAGCAGCAGCTCTAGCGATGGTCGTGGCCTTAATAGGAAAGCCTGGAGCCCAGCACCTTGGCACAGGCAGCAGCTTACATTTCACAGCTGCTTTCTTTGGCTGCTGGGCCCCAGCGCCAGCTTGGAAGTAGGTCCAGGGCGGCCGCATGGATCGGCCAGCGCTCATTGGGGGGATGCATAGATGTTCTTGAGGGTTTTCCCCCAACTCCCTCCCTAGATAACTGGCCCTGCTCTGGGCACCTGCTTTTTTCCCCCCTTCTGGTCTCCCTTATTGCTCTGTCTGGCCTCTCCATCTCCTGGCTGTCCTCGCTAGCCTGGAGATCGTCCCTTGTGTCCCCAGAGACCCTTGAGGGCAGAGTCAGTATCGTCCTGCTGAGAAGCCCTCCCCTTAGCTGAGCGACCAGGATATGTCCCTTGCTTGGGGAGGAGGCGATGGGGAACTTCATCATCTGCTGCTCCCACACTGGGATGTCCGGAGATCTGTCCTTTGGCCTGGGGGTTGGATTCCCCGCTCCAGCCAGCCCTGAGCTCCAGCCAGCCCTGACGGGACTGCGACTGTGACTCAGCCTCTCCACGGCTCATTTCCTGCTCTCTCCGGCTCTCTCGCTGCTCACTTGCCTGCAGGGGGAATTTCTGGCCAAACCTCATGAAATGATGCTTGCCGGTCCAGCTGCCCCAAAGCAAAGGACCTCAGCCCACTGGGGCTCTGGTGTTTTCCTGGGGTTCACAAGGGGCTGGAGAAGACAGCATCGGTGTCCATCCACACTGGGTCTGTCTGTCCACGCTGGGGTGCTGTGCCATTGCTGTGGGTAACAGCTCCCTCTTCTCTCTGCAGAATTCCCTGAAGAAGCGGGGGTCTCGCTCCATCGGGAAGACCGAGAAGAAACCATCAGTGCAGGTATCGGTGCCAGCACGTCCGGGGCATGCCATGGTGGCCCACCAGCACCCCAGGTCGTGGTGCCAGCTGGAGACTACGCCTGGCACAGAAGTAAATCAGGGCATGGCAGCGCCATCCCCTCGCTTGCAGGGCTTTCCTGCCTTTCAGAGACCCTGCATAAGGCAGGGATTGATGTGCTGGGCCATCCTCATTGTCCTCAACCGCTCCCTTGTCTCATTTATCAATGGAGCATCAGTGGCCCTCCGGTGGCTTTAACCCTTTCCGTGTGTCAGGACCGCAGTAAGGAGCTGAAGGACTTTGCCTTTTACATTGCAAAGCTGCTCCAGCTCTTGGATTGCGGTTGTTGCAGCCTGGGTCCCTCCTGCTTGTGCCAGCAGCTGTGCTCGAGGGTGGCCCGGGAGCCCCACGGGGTTTGGGGGAGCTGAGGGTCCCCGTGGGGGCACGGCTCGAGGCCGCGCTGTCCCTGCCCCGTGCCAGGGGAGCGGGGATTTGCCGGAGGCAGCAGGATTTCAGCTGTCACTTGCTGTTGGGCTGAGCTGCTGTGACTCGCTAATGCTGTTACCAGGGCTCGGAGGGGCAGAGCTGCCGTTGCGGGAATAGAAATGCAAGTGTTTTAATACTGGAAAAATCCTCTTTCAAAGGCAAAACACCTGAAAGGTTTATTCTGGGGAGTAGATCTACTCCCCCAAAGCTGGGGCAGGGAGGGAGACCCTGTCAAGACCCTCCTGCTGCACGCTGCTGAGAGCGTCTCATGGCGGGGACCCCGAGCCCCCCGAGAGTTTCTGGGCGACCTGCGTCATTGCTGGCACAGCCCACCCTCTGCAGCTGCGGGACGGGGATCCCCAGGCCCTCAAAGACGTTCCCCTTCGGTCCTTTCTTTATCATCTCCCTCTAACTCCCTTGTGGAGAGCCCTTTCAGGCCAGCTGATGGTACCGGAGCCCTGCCCTCCATTTCCCCAAAGAGCGGGCTGTGGCTTTGCACCGACACCCGGCTGTGCCCCGAGCCAAGGGGGCTGTCCGGGAGCCCCTCCATCAGCCCCCTTCCCGAGGCCGAACTACAGCCCCTTCTCTGCCTCCTCTGGGGGCTGGAAACAAACCCCAGCCCTGGGCTGCAGTAAACCCCCCCNNNTGCTCCCCACACCCCTGCGGAGCCGAGACCCCTCAGCCTGGGGACGCGGCCCCAACTCTGCGGTGGGACCGACGCTCCAGGAAGGAGCCGGTGCTGGAAAGCAAACCCCGAGCTTCCTTGGGTGCAAATGGCCCTGGACGTGGCCCCCCCTCAGCGCTCCCTCTCCCACGCAGCCGTGGCCCGGCGGCCCCGCGGGCACAGATGCTCGTGACTCATCGGTGGCTTCCTGGGCCCCTTTCCTGCCCGGCTGCGCGGGCTGAGCACCGGCGCTCGTGGAAAATGGAGCTGGGGAGGGACAGACTCAACACTGAGGTCTGCCCCGGACCCCAGGAGCGCTCGAGGTGGTCTTGGGGATGCGTGTGTCCCTCCGGTGCGATGCCAAGGGTCAGAGGGACGTGCCGCCGGGCTGCCGCTTTTTTTTCACCCTGGAAAAACAGGAACTGAGGTCACGTCTGCCCTGGCGGGGAGAGCTGCCCACGCCAGCCCTCCCCTAATCTCCACAGCTAATGACGGGGGGGGGACGGACACACACAGCTTTAATGCGCCTTAGCGAGGCCGCATCTCCGTGTGCGAGCGCGGAAGAGCAGCAGGGTGGTTCCCGTGGCCACGGCAGGGCGTTTGGGGAATAAAACGGCCCCCCAAACTCATGGGACCCCCTCATCCCCCGTGGCCTCGATATGAGCAGCCCGGGAGGTTTGCAGATTAAAGAGCTGCTGTGGGGTTTGGGGGGGGACTGGGGGGTCAGAAGCACCCAAAGAGGGGGACAGCTTGTTTCTGCCAGCCAAGGAAGCAGGAAAGGGCATGAGTTTGGCCAGGCAGAGGGCTGCCGGGGCCAGCAGCCACCCGGCCAAAGGGCTCAGCCACCTCCAGCACCCAGCCGGGGCCCCAGCGGGCGCCGCGGGGCGAGGGTCGCAGCCCGGCAGGTCCCCTCCTGGCAGTCACCGCGCCGGAGCTCGGAGCACTCAAGTGACCCCACAGCACGGGAAGCCACGAGCTGGACGTCAGGAAATCCTGGTCCTCCATCCAAAAAGCTTTCCAAAGCAGAGAAACGGTCTGCCTGGGCAAATAGCCAAGCTCCTAACTGCTAAATTTAAATAAAACACGTGGAGAAACGGTCCCAAGAAGCAAAGGGGCTTGGGAAGGGGCGAGCGAGCTGATGCGGGGGGGTTTGCCTGGGGTTTCTGTCCCCTGGCAAGGTGATGGCAGCAAGGACGAGTGCTGGGCAAGGGCTGGGACTTTGGGAGGTTTCCAGCTGAAACTGCTGCTTCTCCGCCCCGTGATGGAGCGTTTGGGGCTGAGCGGGAGGAGCAGACCCCCAGCAGGGGGGTTGCAGCGGCAGCAGCGCCAGTTATTTCAGCGCTTGCCAGCTTTCAGGAGGAAACCTTGTTGGTGGCTTTTATTTTGCTCTGCGGAGTCCAACAGCTTTCCCTCCCCTCCTCCCTGTGGTGGATTGGGCTGTGGCAGGGCTGGCCTCAGTCCCCACATCCCCAGCAGTGGCTCCAGGTCCTTCCTGGGGCTGGAGCCACAGCTTTCCTCACCCAGGCATCCTGCCCTGTGTCCGAGTTCTCCATGAAAGCCTCCAGGATGGATCTCTCAAGTTTTCTCCCCTTCATAAGCAGGGGCTGCAGCTTCCCCAGAATCACCGTGGTGGGAGGGCAGCGTGTCCTCAGGGCTCGCTCGGAGCCACTGTGGCCCCGGGAACGATTTTCTAATGCCTGCACCCTCTTGGTTCCCAGGAGGACAGCGCAGACCTGAAGTGCCAGCTACATTTTGCCAAGGAGGAATCGGCCCTGATGTGCAAGAAGCTGACCAAGCTGGCCAAGGAGAATGACGGCATGAAGGAGGAGCTGCTGAAGTACAGGTCCCTGTATGGGGACCTCGACAGCTCCCTCTCCGTGGAGGAGCTGGCCGACTCTCCCCATTCCCGGGAGGCTGAGTTGAAGGTCCACCTCAAGCTGGTGGAGGAGGAAGCCAACATCCTCAGCCGCAGGATAGTGGAGCTGGAGGTGGAAAACCGCGGGCTGCGGGCAGAGATGGATGACATGAAGGGCCAGGGGGACAGAGAACTGCCAGGACAGGACACACGGTTCCTGGCAGGCATCTCGGGCTGCGGGGACACGGGGGACACGGTGGCAGAGCTGCGCCGGCACCTGCAGTTCGTGGAGGAGGAGGCCGAGCTGCTAAGGCGCTCGCTGCTGGAGCTGGAGGACCAGAACAAGCTCCTCCTGAATGAGCTGACCAAGTACAAGTCAGACCATGAGCTGGACGTGACGCTGTCGGAGGACAGCTGCTCAGTTGTCAGCGAGCCCTCGCAGGAGGAGCTGGCCACAGCCAAGGTGCAGATCAGTGAGCTGAGCGGCAAGGTGAAGAAGCTGCAGTACGAGAACCGCGTACTGCTCTCCAACCTCCAGCGCTGCGACCTGGCCTCCTGCCAGACCACCCGGCCCATGCTGGAGACCGACGCCGAGGCCGGCGACTCGGCGCAGTGCATCCCCACCGCCGGCTGGAGGGACGGGATGGGCAGCAGTGAAGCTGATGGGCAGGACAGGGTGCCCAGCGGTGGGAAGGTGCCTGATGGTCTCGCCAAGCTGCTCAAGGCCAAGGACCTGGAGACCTTGATGGGCATCCGGGACCAGGCAGCACTCGTCAGCAAAGCAATCGACGTCTTGATTTCAGATGCCAACGGCTTCACCTCCGGGCTGAAGGCTTGTTTGGACAACGAGTGCGTGGGGGGGCTGCTGGGCGAGGCAGTGGGTAGCGGCGGTGAGAGCCCCAGCGATGCCAAGCTGATGAACGTGCTCCTCATGCGGCTGGGTGTGCTCCAGCAGGACCTGGGCTGCTTCGTGAGGAAGGTGGACCACCTCACCAGCGGCCTCAAGGAGCACACAGACTCCTTCCCCTTCTCCAGCCCCAGCAGCCACGACGCCACCAAAGAGGGGCTGCAGAAGGAGCATGCCTCCGACTTCCAGGTACGGGCTTCTTCCCACGTCCCCCGCAGCTGCCACCGCTTTATTTGCCGCCCCGTTTCCTCCCGCTTTAACGGAGCAAATCCCAATCCCCAACGTAACCTCCCTCCTGCCTCTCCAGAGCAAACCCCAAACTAACACCTCGCTGCATGCCAGTGGCACCGGGGACAAGGTAGGACTCTGCTCCAACAGAGTGTGCCCAGGGCGGGAGGTGGTGGGCATCCTGGCGCATCCCGGCACGGGCTGGTCGTGCCGAGGCTGCCCTGCCCACGGCCAGGGGGTCTTGGGTGTGATCCCACCTTAGCAGGGGCCGACGTTTCAGCTGCTCTCCCCCAGCTTAGCCCAACATCCCCGGCTTGGAAGTTCTTTGCTTGTTGGGGGTGAGCTGGGTGGGAGGAGAGCAGCCTGCAGCCTCCTGAAAGCAGCCCAAATTGCAGGGACCCCAGCTGCAAGAAGCCTCAGGCCCCCGTGGTACCCAGGCAGGGTAATTTGGAGAGAAAAGGCTCCAGGGCAAATCTGCGTCCGATGGGGAGCACCTTTGGAGCAGCGGAGAGCAGCTCATGCCCTGCCGTCCCCCTCCGCTCTGGGGGGCCCAGCTCATGCCGGGGGCCAGGGATATCAATGGTGGTTGGGGCCGCAGGCACAAGCCCTTTTCTGGAGCACACTCGCTTGTTCAGAGTCCTATTTTTCTGCATGTGGTCCCACCAGCCCCGGGTCCCAGTCTCCCACAATCACTGCATGGCACCGTAACTGGTGTTTGCACATTTTTTCCCTCTTTCTCTCTTTTTTCCCCTTTCCCCAAACAATCCAGGCCACGTGTCTCCTCATCCTGTGTTTCCTTTTGGTTTCTGCATTGTCTCCCGCCATGGTGATGAAGCTCCTTCTCCTCCTCATCCTTTTTGTTGTCTTGTAGTTCTTTACTGTTTCGGAGACCCATTGTTTTGTTTTCTGGCTTTTTTTTCTTCCCGCTCTTTTGGTTTGTTCTCATTAACTTGCCCACGCATGCAGCAGCCTGATTTTAGGGACACCGACCCTTACCGCATCCCCCACGCCAAGGACACGGACCCTACACATCCCCGGAGCTACAAAACCTGCCGGCCTGAGGAGAACGACTCCTACGCCACTGAGGTACGACGCAGGCAGGGAGCCGTGTCCCCTTGGCCGGCGGGGTTGGGGACAGGGCTGCTGGGATGGGGCTGGCCCTCTTTGAGAGCCAGGGTCAAGGGAAGCTGCAGAGCCCCATCGGGGAGGGACACGGGGAGGCACGGCCAGGCGCAGCCCACCGTCGCCATCCCCTCCCCGGGCCGTTGCAGATGAAGGAGCTGCAGCTGGTGCTGTCGGAGGCCAACGAGAGCCTGCGGGGACTGCAGGAGCAGCTTTCGCAGGAGAGGCAGCTGAGGAAGGACGAGGTGGACAACTTCTCACAGAAGATCTGCCAGGTGAGTAGGCAGCAGCCCCGACCTCTGGGAGACAGATGTCCTCGGATCCACGGCCATGCCACCTCCAGCCCAAGGCTGATGACCCCCTCGGGGACCCAGGTGTCACCTGGGACTGCACGCAGCATGTCCCACCTTCAAGGGGCACAGAGGCTGAGCACACTCGTCCTTGCACATGGGCATGCAGCCATGCAAGGGCTTCCACCCATGGCAATGCCTCGATGGCCCTGCTGTCCCCAGCACGCTGCCAGGGCGTTGCAGCTCCCTAGGGAGGTGTTAAACAGGGGGCCAGCACCAGGCTCAGCCCGGACCCTGGTGTGGAGGCACCACATTGCTGCCACCCGCCCCTGTCTCGGAGCCCGCACGTCTCTCCGCAGCTGAAGGAGGACCACCAGAAAGCACTGCTGCGGCGGGAGTTCGAGCTGCAGAGCCTAAACCTGCAGAGGCGGCTGGAGCAGAAGTTCTGGAGCCAGGAGAAGAACCTGCTGGTGCAGGAGTCACAGCAGTTCAGGCAGAGCTTCCTCCTGCTCTTCATGAAGCTCAAGTGGTTCCTCAAGCGCTGGCGCCAGGGCAAGATGGTGCACAGCGAGGGCGAGGACTTTTTGGAGGTACTGTGGGCTGAGGGGTTCCCACCTCAGCTGCCGGGGAGAGGGGACCACGCTGTTGGGCATCCCCGGGGCTGTCCCTCCTGCCTATGTGTCCCACCCAGGGCTGCATGGGTGTCCCCCATCCCTGGCCTGCGGGTCCCCTCATCACCCCAGCTGTGGTGTCTCCTGCAGGTGAATAGCATGAAGGAGCTATACCTGCTGCTGGAGGAGGAGGAGCTCACTCCACAGCAGCAGGCGGACAACAAGACGTGCGCCGGGGACACCTGGACCCCCAACACGGTGAGTGGGGTCTCCACAAGCCCAGGGAGTGGGCAGGATCAGTCCCCGCTGTGGCTGCGTGGCATGGGGTGGCAGCTCCTCTCGGGGTGCGTGGCTGGGAGGGGATGCTCCCCGCCGGCATGTCACCCCTGGGGGTGGTCCCCTGCCCTGGTGGCACCCCCTGTCCTTCACCCCGGGTGTGGGCAGCCGGCAGGACTGGGATGCAGAGAGGGCAGTTCCCACAGGGCCCCACCCCGTTGAGTCCTTTGAGTCCCCTCCGGCCTGGGGCCCCAGCTCCCTCCGCTCACCCCCGATCCCCTGGCAGCCCAACGAGTGCATCAAGACGCTGGCGGACATGAAGGTGACCCTGAAGGAGCTGTGCACAGAGCTGCGGGAGGAGCGGCGCGGCGCCAGCGAGCTGCAGCAGCAGTTCACCAAGGCCAAGGCCGCCTGGGAGATGGAGCGCGCCGAGCTCAAGTGCCACATCGCCCAGGTGGGAGCCCCGGGCACCCCACGGGCTGGCGGAGCTCCCCCTTGCCTGGCGGGGACGCGGGGCTGGGGGGGTGCCTGCACCATGTGCCAAGCGCGGGCTGTTGGGCAGGGCGGCACTGTGGGAATCTCAATTAGCAGCCGCTCCGGCAGGTGAGTTTCTATAGCAACGGGGCTGGCATGAAAATCTGACTGTGGAGCCGCAGAGGATGCTCTTTATTCCTCTGCTGGGTCTGTCTGGGGCGGGTGGGGTGGTACCGGGGCTCGGCGTCCCTCCCCAGGACAGGCATTTAGGAGCAGCATCAGAGCCCTCCTCTCCTCCCCCGGGCCACGGCGCGCCTGGGGGCTCTGCGCCCCCGCCGATGCTGCAGGGGGGATGCACGATGCTGCAGGGGGGATGCACGGCTGCGGCGCGGGCAGGAGGTGGAGGGAGGGCAGCCTCGGCCCTGGGGAAGCTCCCGCCTGCAGAAGCAGTCCCGTCAGTCCCCTAGCCCTCCCTCCCAGTGATGAGGGTTTTCTGCTCCCTCGCACTGTGCTGGCAGCAGCCCATGGCCGTACATCAGCTCCGCTCCCCCGCGCGGGTGCCAGCACCTCCCGGGCGGGATTTCTCCAGGCAGAGCTCAGCGGTGGTCCCCAATTCCTTTCTCTCCCCCCCCAAAAGAGAGCAGAGCTGCCGCAGTGGCAGCACCCCAGTTTCGGGTGCCTTCCTGGCTGCCAGCGGCAGCAGCATCCTCGAGGTCCGCTCTGCCAGGCTGGCAGGTCGTGCTGCCCCCCTCCAGGAGCTGGGTCCAGCAGGCAGGATTGCAGGCAGAGCACAGCCGAGCAGGCAGGACACTCAGCCCGTTTCCCACTGGGTGACCATCTGCTGGGCCGTCTGGCATGACATGGCTGCAAGCCAGGGCTGGCTGCAGCTCGGCTGTGCCCAGGGGCGAGGCGTGCTCCGCAGCGCGGCCTGGGGGACGCGCTTATTTGCCCGACCTGGGCAGCACGGGAGCTGCACTGGGAACCAGGATGCCCGCTGCCTTGCGCCTTTGCTGGGGATGTCGAGCACCACGCTGGAGCCGTGGGTCCCCCACAGCCACCACCGTGTGCCCACAGCTGGAGTCGAAGGCAGGCAAAGGGATCACAGAGCGCACGCTGCCGGACTGGAAGGTGGCGTTGAAGAGGGAGCGTGAGGAGCACCAGCATCTCCTAGCCGAGTCCTACAGCGCCGTCATGGACCTCACCAAACAGCTGCAGATCAGCGAGAAGAACTGGAACCAGGAGAAGGTGGAGCTGCTGGCCCGCTTCAAGGAGGAGCAGCAGCAGGCAGAGCAGCAAGCGAAGGACCTGCAGAACAAAATCAACCAGGTATGGTGATCCCCCATCGTGAACATGTCCTCCAGCTTCTGCCGATTGTCCCCTGTCCGTGCCCCAAGAGTGTGCAGATGCGCTCAGGGCACACACTGGGGTCACAGGGCAAATGCTTTTGCTTGCCCAGAGGGGCACACACTGCACGTGTTGAGTGACCGCCACGTTCTCCAGTTGCAGAAAGGAGGCAACCCATGGGCATTGAAGCACTCTGAAATGGAGAAGCATGGAAGCAACTGGAAAGAGGTGGGCAAGAGAAGGCGGAGGGCTCTCGCGGTGCTTGTTGAGCCCAGGTCTATGCTAAGGGTTAGATGGGAGGTCACATAAACCCCCCAAAACACCTCCTTGAACAGCAAATGAGGCTGCAGCAGGGAGCACCAGGGATTGGGGAGAATGAGAGGGTGGATAGCATGGCTGAACCTCAAGGGCTTCAGTGGGGTTTTAAAAAGTTGATTTAAAATAGACATGGGTGCAGTGAGCCCCGTGTAGCCCTGGGGATGGAAAGCCAGGCCTGGGTGCGTGGGGGAAGGTGGTAGTGCTGGAGAGGAGCAGGGTGCAGCCCCTGCTCCAGCCTCTCTACTTTGGTCCTGTGCTTGCTGACCTCAGAGATTTCTTCTGTGTCCTCCTAGGCTCTCAATGAAAAAATCACAGACAAAGAGACAATCTCTGAAGCAGAAGCCAAGGGAACCAACCTCAAAAGGTGAGTGCGCTGGGGCCTGCATGGTCCCTGCGGCACGGCGAAGGCTGCACGGGGCTGTCCCCAGGCTTGGCAGCCCCGGCAGCCAGAGGAAGATGCAGTCATAGTCCAGGGTTGTCCTGGAGGCCAAGGGCTCCCATGAGGAGCAGGACTGGGTGCCCAGGAGGGTCCCGTCGGGGTGGGAGCAGGGTGCCTCCAACTGCTCCCCAAGCCACTGCCCTGTGCCTTTGTGAGCCCTGTCCTCTCTCCTCCGGCAGGACCAAGTCCGTTTCCTCCATGTCAGAGTTTGAAAGCTTGCTCGACTGTTCTCCCTACCTCCCTGGAAAGACCACCTCGGGGCTGGGTGACCACTCCCGGGGCAAAAAGGCATCTGCGGCCACCCAGCTGCTGCCCAACGGGATCCGGGACAGCACCAGCATTCCTCCCTCAAACTGTACATATGTGAATATTGAGCAACCTGCCCCCGACAGCCTGGCCAAGGAGAAGCTGGGCATCTCCTCCTGGGACTACTCGAGGACAAGCAGCCTCTCCAGGCATGACCCAGCCCAGAAGCAAATGCAGAGAAGCTACACAGCGCCTGACAAGACAGGGATCCGCATCTACTACAGCCCACCGGTGGTGCGGCGGCTGGAGGCACCTCTGGTGCACAACAAGGAGGGGAAGATCATGATTGAACCTGGTTTCTTGTTCACCATGGCCAAGCCGAAGGAGCCAGAGGAGTCAGCCAGCGCTGAGAGCACCTACAGCCAGTGGCTGTGCAACTTCTCCAAGCAGCAGCGGGAGCTGCTGGATGGTGGCACGGTGGAGGGCGTGGTGCCACCGGTGCCCCGCTTCCCCCCCTCACTGCACGACCTGGAGATCTCCGGCAACATGAGCGATGACATGAAGGAGATCACCAACTGCGTGCGGCAGGCCATCCGCTCCAGCTCGCTGGAGAGGAAGGTGAAAAGTGCCTCCAGCCAGACGGTGGGGCTGGCCCACGTGGGGACGCAGACCATCCAGACGGTGAGCGTCGGCCTGCAGACTGACCTGCCACGTGGCAGTGGCATACACAGCAAGAGCTGGTCCCCGCGTAGCTCCTCCCTTGTGTCCGTGCGCAGCAAGCAGATCTCCTCCTCCCTGGATAAGGTCCACTCCAGGATCGAGCGGCCATGCTGCTCCCCAAAATACGGCTCTCCAAAGCTCCAGAGGAGGTCTTCCTCTAAGCTGGATGCCTCCAAGGACAGGAGCCTCTGGAACCTGCACCAGAGCAAGCAGAACGGCTCTGCCTGGGCCCGCTCCACGACCACCCGTGACAGTCCTGTCCTCAGCAATATCAACGATGGCTTGTCCAGCTTGTTCAGCGTGGTGGAGCACGCGGGCAGCACCGAGTCCATCTGGAAGCCAGGCTGCCCTGAGGGTAGCCGGGCCAAGCCTGAAGCACCGAAGTACGGCCTCGTGCAGGAGTTCTTCAGGAACGTCTGTGGGCGAGCGCAGAGCCCCACCGCCCCCCCAGAGAAGAAGGAGGCCACCGGGGAGGAGGGCAGCAGGAGAGCCGAGCACCCCAGCCCAGCCACCTACCACCCAGCCGAAAACATCTCCCGCGCCTTGAACAAGAAAGTCCTCAAGCAAAGCAGTTGCGAGGACCCCAAGCCCTCGTCCCCCGGCCAGGGGAGTAAGGACACAGCCCTGCGGGACCCCGACCTCATCTCGGCCATAGCCAGCGAGGTAACGAGGCAGGGTGCCCTCTGGGGTGTCCCGCCGGGGTGGGGGACGGGGTGTCCGACCCCTCTAACCCCCCTGTGCCCTGTCTATCTTTGCAGGACATGGCGTGTGACTGCAGCTCCCAGTCCCTCACCTCCTGCTTTGCCCGACCGTCCCGCTCCACCGTCCGCCATTCCCCCTCCAAGTGCAAACTGCACCCCGCGGACCCCCCCAGGGCAGAGGAGAAGCCGGGGGTCTCGAGTGAGTGAGGCCGGGGGCCGGGGGACGCAGCGTGCCTGCTATCCACTCTCCTGCTGGACGAGCGCCCGCGCCGATGCCCCGTGGGGGCCCCTCTGGGAGGCGGCGCGGGCGCATCTGTCTCCTAACCGTCCCCTCGCCCCCGGGGACGCTTACGAAGCAGATGTGGAGCCGGCGGCGGAGGCTGCCGGCAACCCCGGGGTGCGCGGGGACATCCCGCTGGGGTGGCTGCTTCACCTCCCACCTGTGAGGAGACCCGCTCCCTCGGAGCCGCTGCCGGGCACTGGGGGGGGTCCTCGCCAGTGCCCACCGCCCCGGGAATGTCAGCCGAGACCCCACCACGCGGAGGGCTCGCCGGGGCCCCGAGAAGGGAAGAGGAGCCAGGGGAGGCTGCTCATGTAGATAGGGCAGGGCTGGGGCGAAGGGCGGCCGGGACGCCGTCTGGATGCGATGGATGGAGGCGTGATGCCATGTTGGCCCCCGCGGGCAGAGGGTGCTGGCTCTGGCCCCCGCGGCCGCTGCCAGCGCTGCCCGCCCTGCCGGAGCGCCAGCGCATCCCTGCCAGCCCCGATTGCAGCGCGGTTGCATCAGCCGGGGGGACTGCGCTCGCTTCCCCGGGCGGGAAGGAGGCGGGGAGGGTCCCTGCGGTCACCCAGGCTGGGCTGGGGGTGGGTGCCCTCCCTGGCCACCCTTCCACGCTGGGAGCGGGGCTGCTGAGCTCCTTCACCGCTGGGAAGGGTCCGGGCCGTCCCCCTGGCTCCTCCGGCTGCAGAGATGGGGCGGCCGGGTGCTCAGCGTGGGCAGAGACCGGGTGTGCGTGCACGTGTGTGTGAGAGAGACCGGGTGTGCGTGCGCGTGTGTATCTCCTGCCACCATGCCGAGGGGCCACGGCTGCGGTGCCCCCCTGCGCTGCACCCACCTCCCTGCCTGCGGCCACTTGTAGTTATTTGCTCCTCCAAGTGCTGAATATACAGAATATACATATTTCTTTTTTTTTTTTTTTTTTTTTTTTTTTTTTTTTCTTTTTTTTTTTTTTTTTTCTTTTCTTTTTTGCGCANTTTTCTCCACTTTTGGCTCTGCCCAACTCCGGACAGCCTGCAATGTAAAACCAAGTGCATTTTAAAAATACCGAAACGAGCTACATTGGAGATGCACCAATTGGATTAAGAGATTGTGGGTTGGGAGGCTGCAGCGTGGCCTGCGGTCTGCGTCGCGTGTCCCTCGGTCACCACCAGAAAAAGCCTTAGCCGGCGAGGGAGGAGGGCAACAGCCGCAGCCCCCACGGCGGTGCAGAGCTCCCGGGGCTGGGGAGCTGCGTCCCAGCCCCACGCAGAGCAGCGTTGGTGCCCCTTGTGCAGCCCCAGGAGAAAACAGCAGTTTGAGAGGAGGCTGCCTGATCTGTTTGCGAGCTGTCTGCCAGGGGCCAGGCAGGGATTCAGCCAGAGCGAGCTGCCTGCAGGTGCCCGCACCTCCTGGGGCGCTGTGCACTGTTCAGGAGCTGCGTACCTTGCTCTGAGGGCTCTATACATTGCTCCCGGGGCTCCGTGCATTGCTCTGGGACTCTGTACACTGCTCCAGGACCTGTGTGCATTGCTCTTGAGTCCATGTACACTGCTCCGGGGGCTCCGTACGCTGCTCCAGGGACCCCGCGCATTGCTCTGGGGCTGTGTACGCTGCTCCAGGGGCTCCGTACGCTGCTCCAGGGACCCCGCGCATTGCTCTGGGGCTGTGTACGCTGCTCCAGGGGCTCTGCGCGTTGCTGTCATCTTGCAGCTTCACTTAAAAAATGCTCCTGCTGCCGAAGCTGCTGCCCCCTCCCGTCCAGACGCACGCTGCCCGCAGCAGGCAGGCTGCATCGCTGCCACGTCGCAGCCTCCGTCAGCATCTCCGCGACAGCCGCTCACTGCCTGTGTCTCCGGACACACCAGCATCAGCCAGGGCCCAGCAGGCCCAGCACCGATGGCCTTTTGCTCCCACGGGGACCCTCGTCACCCGGGTGCGGGACGCGCGGGGCAGGCGCTGCCCACCCTCACCAGCAGCCAGGGCCAGGCAGCATCCCTGCCTGCCACAAATTTGGGTCCCTGCACCCCTGCAGGTGCAGCACTCCTGCGGGCAATCTCCTGCTGTACATAGATCCTGTCGGGGTGGTTTTTAGCATTTTCATTGATAACTGGGGTTTTGGTTTTGTTTGGGTTTATTTGGGTTTTTTTTAAAGACTCTCTACTTTTGGAATGTGGTTTCTCATTTTTACTGCCTTTTAATTATTTGTAATATTGGTCAGTTCTGTCTTACTCTGTAAATAGTGGTGCTGGGCATTACCCGCGGGGCCAGGGGCCGGCAGGGGATTCCCAAAGGTGACAGGGAACATTTGTGTGAGGTGTGGAGGTGGCTGATTCGGCCCCGGCCCCCGTACAGCTTCTGCCCCCATCGCCCCACACGCCAGCGCCCGGCCTGGGGAGAAGCTTTGGGCAAAGCCACACTTGCCCCTGACGTGTCCTCCTGCTTCCTCTTGCCAGCCCATGCCAAGGTCGCATGAAGGGCACCTGCTGCCCCGATGACGGGCCCCCTGCCCACCCGATCCTGCACCCCTGTACCGTGCCTGCTTGTCGTGTGATGAATAAAGGCCCTGCAACCCCTCGCCCGTGCCCTCGGTGCTGCCTTCCCGGGCTGCGGCGGGCGGACAGCGATGCCGCAGTGATGCCTGTCTGGGGAACTGGTACCACTGTGGAGGGGAGCGTGGGGTGGCTGGGGCACCCGTGGGTGGGGAGATGCACCTAGCTTCTGTCTCTCCATCCCACCAGCTGCCCAGCCCACATGCGGTGTCCCGTCATCTCCTTGCCCGCTTGCCTCTCCCCAACCCCATCCCTGTGTGCCAACCCCGGCTGTGCCACGTCACCGTGGCTCCCTGTCATCACCCGTGGGTCCCCCACAGCCTCCCTGCCAGGGCTGCGTCACCCTGCACCAGGCTCCTCTTGGCTCCGTGTTGTTCTTGTGACACTGGTGCTTCTTACGCCTCCACTGTCCCATCCCATCCTCCCCAGCCTGCACACGGATCACGGACCCCACATCCGCTTTCCTATCGCTGCCCATGGCTTCTTGCCTTTGTGCCCCTCACCACCTGGAGGTCCCGGCCTCCTCCAGGCTCACTACATTAAACTGTCCCTCCCTGAGGTCCTTTGTAGTCCACCATGACCCACCCCTCCTTTTGCTCCTTCATCATCCTTCATGTCCCATCTGTTTTGTCTCTGCTCTTTGATCCCCCGTGTCCCATCCTTCCATCTTGTTATCCTCCATCCTCAGTCACATCCCTTTCTTGCTCTTCCATTGTCCATCCATCCCATCCTTCCTTCCTGTGTTCCTGTCACCCACTGTGTCCCATCCCTCCCTGCCATCCTCCTCCATCACCCACCACATCCCATCCTCCCTTTCTGTGCTCCTCCATTGGCCACCATGTTCTGTCCCTCCTTCCTGTGCTTCTGCATCCTCCATCATGTCCTATCCCTTCTTGTGCTCCACCGTCACCCAGGACCTCACATCCCCCCCTGTTCCCCTCCACCCTCTTAATAGCCCATTCCTCCTTCCACACTCCTTGCAGAGTGTGCTCCTGTCATCCACTGTATCCCATCCCTCCCTGCCATGCCATGCTCCTCCATTACCCACCATGTCCCCTCCTGCCCTCTTGTGCTCCTGCATCCTATATATTGCATCCTATCCCTCCTTATTGTTCTCCTCCATCACCCACTACACCCCATCCCTTCTTCCTGTGCTCTTCCATCACCCACAACATCCCATTCCTCCTTCCTGTGTTTCTCCATTGCCCTTCATATCCCAACCCTTCCTGTCAAACTTGCATCCCATCCCTCTCACTTGCTTCTCCTTCATCTGCCACATTCCGTCTCTTGTTATCCTCATCCACCTCCCACCATCTCCTTGTGTGTTCTCTTCCTTCTCCACTTCCAACCTGTCCCATTCATCTGCATCCTGTTTTGCCTCCAGTTCCTCCTACCCTTTCATACTTCTCATGTCAACATCTCACCATCCCTTCTCATCCTCCGTTGGCTCCCACCGTCGCCCCAACATGTTTCAACCTACTCCACTTCTCACCTTTTCCCCATCTTTCTTCACCCTACTTTCTCCTATCTCCTCATCCCCTTCATCCTCCTCCACTTCCCTCATCCCAAAATCCACCCTCACCTCCCACCATTACCCCATCCCTACAGCTGCCAACATCACTCAATCCTGCATCATCCTTCTCCACCCCATCTCCAATCCTCCCCCCCTTGTGCTTCTCCATTTCCCACCATCTCATCCATCCTCCTCCATTGCCCACCAATTTTTGTCTTCCTCTAACTCCTGAAGGTCTCCCCACCCTTCCTGTCATCCTTGTCCATCTCCCACTGTCTCCTCATCCCTCCTCTTCTTCCTTCATCTCCATCTCCCCCTCCCTCCCCCTCCTTGTCCTCCACCACCTGCCATCTCATGTCTCCTTGTTTTCCTCTACTGCCCATCATTTTGCCCACCTTCTTCATCCTCCTCCATCTCCCACTGTCCCCCAGCCTTCCCCATGCCCCAACACTGCCCACTATTTGCCTGTTCTTCCTCATCTTCCACTTCCATTTGCCCAGTTCTCCTCATCCTTCTCCAACCTCTCTTTTCTTCTTCATCGTCCTTCACTTTCCACCATCGCCCGTACCTCACTGTCCTCCACTTTCCACCATCTCCTACACCTTCTCCCTCCTCCTCCATCTCATGCCTCTTCTTCCTCCACCTCAGTCTCGCCATCCTTCCTGTGAACCTCCACCTCCCATTGTTCCCCATCCTTTTTCATGCTCTTTCATCTCTTGTCCTGTCCCTCGTCATACCCGACCTCTGGCTATCTCACCATCCCTTGTCATTCGCCTCCCAACAGTCTCCCTGTTTCTCCTCGTGCTCCTCCATCTATCCCCATCTCCCCATCCCTCCTTATCCTCCAAGTGTCCCACCTACTTCACAGATTTCCCCTCCGCCCCTCCCTGACCTCCAACCATCCTCCTTTACTTCCAACCATCCTCCATTACCTCACACCTCCCTCTCTCACTGTCCTTTCATTCTCCTTCACCTCCCAACTCCATCCTGACCTCCCATCTTCTCCTAGCCTGACCTCTCCCAGTCTTCCTCTCCCCCATCCTCCCTGCACTCTTTTACTCCCAGCACATCTGACTCCTGCTTTTATTTTCTCCTTCTCTTCCTCCTTCCCCTGCCTTGTACTCTGTCCCTTACCAACCAGGAAAGCCACCTCCAATGCAGCCATCCCTGATGCAAGCAAGAGCCCTTACTGTTGGGGATAGGATGTGTGGCTAGGTTAGATGGAGAACCAGCTTCCCACCCTATCCACGCTACTCAAGGCACTTTGATGGTAGAGGTAATGGCCACAGCTTGCAGGCTGGGAGATTCATGCTGGACATCAGGAAACACTTCTCCCTCGGGCTGATGGAACTGATCACTGGGGAAATGGGAGGATCTCTGCCCTAGGAAGGTTTCAAAACTCAGCCAGACAAAGTCACCAATGTCCTGATTTAGCATTAGCAGTAACTGTTTTGAAATGCAGAGCTCGACCAGAGCCTCCTGGAATCTTTTCAAGCAGACACATCTTTGGGAGACTTCTCCAAGCAGTGAGGGATTTCCAACAGGGGCAAGACAGGCCAGACATGGATTTGAATGCAGTGCTTGGGATGCTGCAGGACATGAAGAACCATCCCTGCCTCTTGCAGCTGCTCCATGATGCTCAAGCAAGATCACCCCACACTGCTCAAGCAGGTCCATCCCACCCTGCTCAAGCAAGCCACCCTATGCTTCCTGAGCAGGACCATCCCACACTGCTTGAGCAGGACCACTCCATGCTGTTCAAGCAGGACCACCCCATGCTACTCCAGCAGGACCATTTCAGGTTGCTTGAGCAGGACCACCCTAATGCTGCTCAAGCAGAACCATCCCATGCTGCTTGAGCAGGAATACCCCATGCTGCTCAAGCACCATCTCTACAGGCTGCTCGAGCAGGGTCACCCAATGTAGCTTGAGCAGAATCATCCCATGCTGCTTGAGCAGGAACACCCCATGCTGCTCAAGTAGGACTTCTCCAGGCTGCGTGAGCAGGGTCATCCTATCTAGCTTGAGCAGAACCTTCCCATGTTGCTCAAGCAGGACAACCCCATGTAGCTTGAGCAGAACCACTCCAAGCTGTTCAAGCAGGACCATCCCAGGCTGCTTGAGTACCATGGGCCAGGCCAAAGTGGTTTCCTGAAAGACTTCCATATCCCAGGCCAGTGAGCTATCCCTGAGATGACCCCTCAGACCCTAGAGCCAGGGACCCTTGCATCATCTTTGTTTTCCTTCCCTTGGGCTAGGCTATGCATGGCCATCCCCTTCCAACAACCTTCTGGCTGCACCGGGGCCCGGGGCTGCTGGCGTTGCTGCCAAGGGGGGGACAGAGCGCCCTGTACCCTGAGGGCCCTGCACGCTGGGCCCATTCAAAGCAGCCCACGTCACACGCACAAGGGCCAGCCAGCCTCGCTTGCCTGCAGACTTTGCCTTGCAATGTTGGAGGCTCCCAGCCATCCATCCCGTGGAGGCGACCCTGCCCTTACCGAGGTGATGTGTCTGAGGGGCCATCCCACCGCAATACGGGCAGGGACAGGGCAGCCAGTGTCTGGACAGGGTGGGGGTGACATTTGTGAAGTGTCCCCATCCACATGCCTTCCTGGCTAGTGAATTTGGGGGAGGGTGGAGGGAATTTGCTACCTGTGTTAGAAACTAGCTGAACTTACGTGTCTCCCCAAGCTGGATTTCTTATTCCAAATGTTCAAACTGTTGTATATTGTACTGGGATTTTTACATTGAATTACTGTAGGAAACAAAAATTTAAACCAAGTCTGTTAAAAAATAAACATTAAAAAATCTCTATGAAAAAATAAATAATGGCTGTCTCCAAGTCCTCTTCTTACCAATGTGAGAGAGCAGTGATGTGTCTCCAGCGGTGGCTTTCCTGTTCCCAGCCCTGCCTGTCCCCTGCCTGCCACAGCCCCTGCGGACACCAGCTGTGGTGAAGATGCAGCTCCCGTGGTTTTGTAGGATCCTGGGCAATGAAGGAAGGAGCCCCCATCTCGCAGCATCTGCCTGACTCTGCGGAGAGCCCAAACCGCCCGTGCGTGGCAGCGCGGGGCATTCGTCTGTGGCCCCCTTGGGTCCCCAGAGCTTGTGCCCCCTGCTCCGGGCAGAGCGCAGCCAAGCCCACAGCCGGGCAATACCTGGAGCCCAGTTTTGGGGTCCTGGGTACTGAGGGGATGGCTGGGGTGGCACAGGCTTCTGCCTGTCCCTGCTGAATCTGGCGGCGGTTCCCAGATGAGCCACCCACTGCCTTTTACCCTGGCCTGTGGTGCTGCAAGGTCCAACAGGCTTGCACAGAAAATGGTGGGTCCTTGGGCCAAATCGAAGCTGGGAGGCCTCGGCAGCTCAGAGGGTTTGGTGCTGGAGATGCATGACACCACACCACCCTCTGGTGTCAGCACCGACCTCAGCGCCGTGCCGGCTCTGCTCCAGCCATGTTCCTTTGTTCCCAGGTCTGCCTGGCTACCAGTGCACCCTTGCACCACCCCAAATCCTGCTCACTCGAAGCAGGCCCCATCCTGCTCCCGGCATACAGACATCCCCACGTGGTGTGGGGCAGGCATGGCCAAGCCAGAAGGTAGCAAAGCAAGAGCAAAGCAGACCCGCTTTGCTGGGTGCTGGCACCAGCCCTCCCAGCCCCACCAAGCAGAGGTGCAGTCCTGCTACCCCCTGAGCTGACTGAGTGCAGGCCATGCTCCTGTGCCCACGTACAAGCCCTCACCCTTGCCTGAGCTTCATGTCCGAGCGAGGTAGCGGGGTGCGGGACTGGGTAACACCGCCAGCCCGCCCTGTGCAGGCTTTCTTGCTGTTGGGTACCGGCGAAGCATCCCGGTGCAGCTCAGCTCCTGGCTGCTCCAGGCTCCGGGCACGACAGAAGCAGGTGGTGCCGGCAGAGGGATGCGTGTGCCCCGACCCCATGGCTGGGATGAGACCCAGCGCTGCCAGCCCATGTGCTGCACCATGAGAGACGGCTGCAGCAAATTCATTCCTGGATCCTGCATCGCTGGCACTTTACAGCCTGCTTCGCTGTCACCTCGGTCACTGCGCCACTGCCGCCACCCACCCTGCACTGCTGCCACCTCAGAGCCCACATCACTGGCACTGCAGACCCCGCACCGCTGCCGCTGCGGACCCTGCACCCCTGCCGCTGCGGACCCTGCACCCCTGCCGCTGCGGACCCTGCACCGCTGGCGCTGAGGACCCTGCACCGCTGCCGCTGAGGACCCTGCACCGCTGGCGCTGCGGACCCTGCACCCCTGCTGCTGCAGACCCTGCACCGCTGCCGCTGCGGACCCTGCACCGCTGGCGCTGAGGACCCCGCACCGCTGGTGCTGCAGACCCCACACCGCTGGCACTGCGGACCCTGCAGCGCTGGCGCTGCGGACCCTGCACCCCTGCCGCTGCGGACCCTGCACCGCTGCCACTGCGGACCCTGCACCCCTGCCGCTGCGGACCCTGCACCGCTGGTGCTGCGGACCCTGCACCGCTGGCGCTGAGGACCCTGCACCGCTGCCGCTGCGGACCCTGCACCCCTGCCGCTGCGGACCCTGCACCGCTGCCGCTGCGGACCCTGCACCGCTGGTGCTGAGGACCCCACACGGCTGCCGCTGCGGACCCTGCACCGCTGCCGCTGCGGACCCTGCACCACTGCCGCTGAGGACCCTGCACCCCTGCTGCTGCAGACCCCACACGGCTGCCGCTGCGGACCCTGCACCGCTGGTGCTGCGGACCCTGCACCGCTGCCGCTGCGGACCCTGCACCCCTGCTGCTGCAGACCCCACACGGCTGCCGCTGCGGACCCTGCACCGCTGCCGCTGCGGACCCTGCACCGCTGCCGCTGCGGGCGCTGGCAGAGCAGACCTGCATGGCTGGCAGCTCATCAGCAGAGGGCACGCCGCTGCCGCTGCCTGCCCAGGCTGCGTGGGCCTGTGCTACCCAAGGTGCAGGCAGGAGCCCGCAGGACACGGCTGCTCCATGGGCTGCAGTCACGGAGCGCCTCGGAGCTCCAGCTATCCCTTACTGCTCAGTAAAACAAGGACAAAGGAAGGCAGCTATGTTTATGGATGGGCAAGGACATCCTCTGAAGCCTGGGGACAGCTGTGAAGCCACACGGGGAAGCCAGTTATTAAACTCCAAACTCTCTAACGTGCTGTTGATCAAGGCACCATCTCTCCTGAGCCCAGTTTCCCCTCCTTTGCAGCCTGGGCCTCCGCCAAATCTCTTACCGACCTGGCCCCCCTCTTCCAGAATGAAAATAGCAGCAGCCGGCAGAGCCCAAGTAAACAAATGAGCTGCTGTGAGAGGAGAGTACATCTTTATAAGGTTAATTGGCCCCATCTAGGAAACAGACAGACATTTTCTTGTGGCTAGATCTCTCAAAAAGCTCAGGCAAACAGCAGTAACATGTCCTCTGGGTTTGATTTATAGCACTGATTGCATTCCTAGCTCATCTACATGTAAAATGATTATGAACGTATCGCCTGTACTCTGTAGAGGGCTAAATTACCAGGCTCTGATATTCATCAGCTACTCTTTGAAGCTTTAAACAGCCTGAAATTTCAGAGGTCTCTCTCCCTGTGACAGCAGAGGCAGGAATGAGATGGCTCAGGCTTGATCTTTGTGTTCAGCACAACCTGGCCTGTTTTAACACCCCGATGCCCCGATAGCTGGGAGCAGCCAGCTGCAGGGGAGGGGGGGCTGCTTGAGCCAAAGGGCTGTGGAGCGAGCCATCGTGTGCCAGAGCCCAGTGCTGTGTCGGTATTGAGCAGTTACATTTACAAACAAAGGAGCTGATAACTCGCAGCAGGCCTGCAAGGCTGTTGTCACGGTGCTGATTAAAATTTCCTCTGCAGCCAACAAAGAGGAGGAGCATCATCAGTGTGGAGGCCTATGCGATCTGGTGTTTAACCCCCTTGCTGCTATGTGCTGATTCACTCAGTACAAGTGAAGGGCTGCCCAGCCTGGCCATGTGCTGAAAATTAGCATAGAAAACCGCAGCAGGAAGATCCACAGCCTGGTCACGTCCTCCCACCCCATCTCCTCTGGCTCACTGTGGCCTCGCAGCTCCCAGGGTGCTGCTCGGGGGATCCAGGCTGCTGGAGTCCCCACAGCACCATCACATGTGGGAGAAGGAGGGTGCCGGTGACATAGCCCAAGGGTGGTCGTGGTGCTGCACCAGTGCCTTCCCTTCTGTCCCCGCAAGGCAGGTCAGAGCCTGCCGCACCGGCCAGCCCCGAGCTCCCTGCTAGCGGTCCCGCTGCTCGCCCCCAGTGCCGTCTCCCACGCCAGCACCGGCGCGGGTGCCGTCGGGGGGCATGAGCAGCACAGGCCCGTTTCAGTGTAGCTAACCCTGAGCACAGCCCTTTGGCAGCACTGGCCGGGCCGTAAGCTGACCCTTGCTGTCAGATGCACACCCTGCTCCCCCTCTCATGCCTGCTCTGCAGGTCCCAGGAGCGTTTGCTGGGGTCACTTGGGATTCCTCCCAGGTCCTTTGCTCCTTCATTCTGCCCCTCGATTCCCTGCCCTTGCAGTTGTCCGTGATTCAATAAAACTTTCCCTTCACACTACAGGATGCTCTGATAAAGCCTCCCACTGCCTCTGACATGTCCGTGCAAGGCATAAGCTTGTTTGTGCTGTGACACGTTCACGAGGGGTTGGGTCCGTGCTAAAAAGATGTCTTCTCTGATCACCTTCACTGACAGCCGTATCACTGAGCTATTGAGCTTGCCTGGCCAGACCTGTTACAGCCTCGCCAAGCCCAGGTCCAGGCTGGTCTGTCCAGGAGATGCTCTGGGATAAGTGGATGGACAGTGAAAGAGGAGGTGGCTCCTTGTCCTCCTCCTCCATGCAAGCACATGAGACTCAGCCATCACACTGACCTCGGTGCTGCTCAGACCCCTCTGTGTCTTCCTGGGTTGCTTCCTCCACTGCCGTGGGGTGCTTCCTTCCTGCCACGCTGCATTCTGCACGCCCAAATTTTGGCAAGGAAGAAAAGACATTCAGCTGCAGAAGAGGCCCTTCCACAGGTTTCACTCAGAGCTGGTCCCAAAAGCAGCTGACCCTGAGAGCACCAAGAGTGGACCCAAAATATCCTCTACACGGAGCCCATGCTCAGCAGAGCTTCATCCCAGGCAAACTGGGTACCCTCTCCCTGTGCACAGCCCAGTGACCTGGATGGGTGCTCCCGTGGGAGAGCCGTGCCACAGCATGCCTGGGACATGTCTCAGCAGGGTCCCTGTGGTGGCAGAGATGGTAAGGAGCAGGGGGAGACCCTTCGAGGTGCATTGGTAGCCTGCGCTCAGCAGGACATGGCGGTTTTAAGCACTCCTAACTCACATGGATTTATCAGCAAGTGGATTTTAGAGTGGGAGTTTGGATCAAGTGGGCAGGGGGGGCATGGGCAGGTGGAGGGAGGTCTGCTTGTTTCAAGGTACCACAGACCTGATATGCTCAGTAATTTGCATGAACAGGGATGTGATTCACACACATTTTTCGGCAATAAGGCCAGTGAGAAGGGAATGCCCTGTGACCCCAGCTGGAGCCCCCCAGGTAAGTCAGCTCCTCTACCGGAGCAGTGCTTTGCCCAAATTAACGCAGGTTTCCTAAGTGAGGCTGCCTCCCGCTCATCCCACCATACAGAAGACCAGAGCTGCACGGACCGTTTCTGATTTTCCAGTTTCTTTGCTCCACCCCCAGCATCTCTAGGACTGAGGTCTTGCACGCCAAGGAAGGCGCAGTGAAGAGTCCCACCACGGCCACCCAACTGCTGCGGGTGCTGTGCTCGAAAGGCTGTTTCCAGAGTACCCCAAGCAGACAGTGTGAGCAAGGCACCACAAATCCTGACCAGCATCTTTTTTTTTGACTCTCTGAGTTTCTGCAAGAGACCTTAATATACATTATCGTGTCGCCTTTATGTACTTTTATTCCTTTACAGAAGAGGAAATGAAAGGCCCAAAATGCAGCTGATTTTCCAGGGCTGTCTGGTGAGTCAGGAGGAGAGCTGGGAGCCAAGCGTGGAGCAAACCCTGCAGCATCCAGTCCCACCACGCACCAGCTCCTGAGGCAGGAGCCCAGCTGGACGCAAGCTGCCCTGGGGTGGAAGGAGCTGGGATAGCAAAGCATGGTCACACAGCAAGAGCCCTTTCCCTGGAGCGTATAAAATCACTGAAGGGAGGCCTAGACATGTCCATACTTCAGCTGTGGACCACTGAAATGAAATTTTGAGAAGGGCTGTGTTTGTGCCATGGGGAGGTCTGACTGATGGTACCGACTATGTGGTTCGCAGCCCTGTACCCGGGCGCTTACAGGATTATCAGAGTCCTGCGAGAGGAGACGGCATGAGAAAATGCATCTGGGAGGCTATTCTGCATTTTCCTCTTCGCAGGTGCGTTGTGAGAGATAATGCCACTGCTCCCCGTCAGGCGGCTTCCAGGGCCACATCTGCGGGCAGCTGGAGCACAACAAGAACATCCCCCAGCCGCAGCAGCCCCTACCGGGCAAGGCTGGAGGGAGGGCAGCTGGCGGGCTGCTGGGGCATGCCGCTGCCCCGGCCTCGTGGCTCACTACGTTCTGCCCACAGCAGGCGACAGTCGCCGCAGAGAAGTCATGCTGTCACTGGGCCTGGTGGAGAATTGCAGCTGGACAAATGACCGAAAGCAAAAGGCCAATGAGGAGGAGACCAGAGGGTGCCTCCCAGGTCTGCAGAGCACCTCCACGTTGGCGCTGGGGCGCCCATCCTGTGGCAGGGAGAGCGACGAAGCACTTCCCCAGCAGTGGGGTGAACTACAGGTCCCTTCCTGGCATGTGGGGAGACAGAAGGTTTGTTAGGGAGCTGCCAAGCCCTGCCTATAAATCCAAAATCCTTGAGACAGAGGCTGCTAGAACTAAGGGCTGGCAACTCCTCATAACAGAAAATGTTCAGCGTGAGGCAGCTTCTGAAGGACTTCAGAAGCGTTGGGTTTGCCCCACTTCGCAGGAGAGGGTCAGCGCGCCTTCCAATAGGGGTTGTTAAACAACGTGCCATGCACACCCCAAAAATCACGCGGCTGTGCCTGGACCACGACTCCAAGGGGAGTGCTGGAAGAGCGCAACTTCTGTGGCTCCTGTGGAGCTTCAAAACTACCTATGCCAGGGACCCCAGGCTGCAGGGCTAAATTCACTTTTTGTTCAAAACCACCTTTGGTTAATAGGGAAATTGGAGAAGGGAAACACCTTGCAAGGTTTGACTGTATCCATCCTGCGTCTGCCCATGGAGCAAGCCTGGGCTCGGAGCCTGGTGGTCCCAGGCTGGAACTCCAACAGGGAATGTGCTACAATTGGGCATCTGGGTGGATGTGGACTTGTGTTGGAGGCTTCATGTACATCTGTGTGGTTTACTAGTAGAGACTGAGTCCCTGCACCCTAGGATCTAGTTATTCCTTCCTGTGATTTTTTGGTTAATAACAAATGAGTAATATGAGGCCATACTGCACCTTCCCGGGAGAGTGATTTCATAGCATATGGCTGACGAAGCTTTGTTACATGTGCTACAGTGCGGTGTGAGGGCGGCTGACCTATTTGGGATGTAAAGCCTGCTGAGGTCATGTTGGAGAGGTGTAGAGAGCATCTATGGAGTGATGGTGCCTGCAGAATACAGCCCATGAAGGGAGGTATCATCTGAAATACTCCTGGGTTTCATCTTGGAGAAAGCCAGCTATGTCCTCCCAAGTGGAGTCACAGAAGAAATTTTGCCCTCAAGCAGCGTGGCCAGCCAGCAGACTAACACCAGAGCAGGGAGCTGCAGCATAGATGTGCCCTTCAAAACTAGGGAGCATCCTTAATAGAAAATACACACCAGCACCAGCCACTTTTGTCTGTAGAAGAACCATTTCTGGCCTCTTTGCTGATGAGAACATTGCATGGAGTGGCAGACGACGCTCACCAGTCCACAGGTTGGCAGCTCCTGCAGCATACAGCAAGGCAATGTTCCCAGGGAGTGCATTGAACCGTGATCCACCAAGGATCCTGGAATGGGCTGTACCTGCTCGCTGACACCAGGCCACTACTCTCCAGCCTGAGGAATACTGTGCCAAGTTCCAGGTTATGGACTTTTACCTTTTCAGTGCTCCTTGGCTCCAGTCCAAACCACCACAAAAATTGCCTATGGCTCCAGAACAAGTGGCTCCCTGGGCACAGCGGAGCTTCACTCAAAGGGGTGATGTTCTCCATGCAGAAGAGACGTTCAAGGTTTCAGCAGCCTGCCTAGGCAATGTGGTCGGGCCAGCCCGGCTCAATGCAGGAAACGTTAAGGAATGAGCTGAGAATGGGTCTGCTGCAGGAGGTACCACCACAGGCAGCTCCTGCCTCTAAGACCAGAGACTCACGGAATCGCGTTGGTCCCTTGGGAGATCCTAGATCCAACCTCCTGCTCCGACAGGGCTGGTTGCTCCTGGGCTTGTCCGGTTATGTTTTGACTGTCTCCAAGAGCTGACACCCTACCACCACTCCGGGCCCTTTTTCCAGCATTTGACTGCCTTCTTGGTGAAAAAAAATGTTTAATTTCACACTAACCACACAAGATCTGTAAAATTTTTTGCAGGGGGAAAGGTGCTCGGTGAACTGATGTGGCTCACTGTAGTCAGTGGTGGGGAAGAGGAGTGTCTTGAATCAAAATGAAGGTTGTTTTCTGCAGGGGCCCAGGCACCAAGCGTGGCCATGGCCTCTGGGCCTGCTTTGGGGCTGGTGAAGGAGGATTTCATTGATGGCGCCCTGGGCTGTTCCCTGCTCCTGCCAAAGTGGTGGGCGCTGGCCCTGAGGGGACATGGCTCATGGGGGACACTGCTGATGAGGGAGGCAGGGCTGATCATAGGATCATAGACTTGTTTAGGTTGGAAAAGACCTTTAAGATCATCAAGTCCAACCGCTATCATGCATTGCACAAAATTAAATTTACAAAAAAACCCAACAACTCACCATGGCTGTAGCACTGATCTGATTCAATCTTCAGTTATTTGCAAGCAAAACTTAAAAGTACCCTAATAAGACTCCCATAAAACCAGTTTCAAAGTTGAAATGGAACACTGAAATGGGAATGATTTTCACTTAAACCGATTAGTATCACACACAATATAGCATATTTAAATGACATTATGAACCCAATCTTAGTCCCATGGTAAATAATGGCATTTTAAATAGTGACTGAGTGGAAAACGCTAAGGCGGAGCAGCACTGTTAAGGGGGGAACCCTGCTGGCATGGGGGAACATGGCTGATGATAGGAGGGCATGGACCGACAGGCGGACACCACTGATGGAGGGGACATAGCTGCCAGGGAGAGACACCACTAATGGGGGGACATGGCTGGCAGGGGGACACGGCTGGTGGGGGGACACTACTCATGGAGGCGACATGGCTGACAGGAGGAGACACCAGTGGCGGAGGGGCCAGGGCTGTCAAGCAGGACATGGCTGACAGGGGGAGATGCCACTAATGGGGGACACGGCTGGTGGGAGGACACGGCTGACAGGGACACCACTGACGGGGAGACACTACTCATGGAAGCGGCATGGCTGACAGGGGGAGACACCAGCGGCAGAGGGGCCAGGGCTGTCAAGCAGGACATGGCTGACAGGGGGAGACACCACCGGCGGGGGTGACGGGTGCGGCCGGGCCGACCCGGGTCCACCACTGGCGGGGCGGACATGGCGGGTGGGGCGAAATATGGCTGCCGGGGG
>VZTL01013382.1:148128-183493 GCA_013400535.1 Scopus umbretta
CCTTGGGGCCGGTGTGCCGCGGAGAGCCCCCCACGCGTGGGGCCCCGCCTGTTCCTTAACGCCTTCTCCTCCTCCCCGCCTGCTCCTGGCTGAGGAGCTGGGGCCGTTGCCTTTGCAGAATTTTGGGGTGACATTGCTAAGGAGTTCTACTGGAAGAGTCGGCACGCGGGACCCTTTCTGAAGTACAACTTCGACGTGACGAAGGGGAAGATCTTCATTGAGTGGATGAAAGGGGCGACCACCAACATCTGCTACAACCTTCTGGATCGAAATGTCAACGAGAAGAAGCTTGGGGAAAAAATTGCTTTTTACTGGTAAATGTCTGTTTCTGTTATGGCATAGAAGGTATGTACCGTGCTAAAGTGTACAAACAGCGCTGATTTCCGCTGAGGTGAATGAAAGAAAGCCTGGTAAAACCTGAGAGGCTTTCGTCCTTACATAGGTACAGCAGGTGTTTGCTTTCTGAGCTCTGCGACGGAGCTTCTCTGCCCATCCTGGGATGCCCTGGAGTGGCCCAGCGTAGCGGTGCCAGCTCCGCCTTTGTGGTTGTACCTGCTAAGAGCAGTCAGAGGGTATTGAGGTGGGTGCCACAATTCCCTTGTGAAGTAGCTAGATACGGGCAGAGATACGGGATGAGGAGCTGCTAACATCCAACAGCAAGCAGCAGATTAAACCCAGATCTCCTGTTTTCATGTGTTGTGGGTCTGGCAAGTTTCCACTCCTGTGGCAGAATTGTTCTTCTAAAACCAGAGCTTATATATTGATTTCTTGCACTCGAATGTGGACAGTGCTGTGGCACTCTAAAGCTGGCTTGTCTATGCTGCCTTTGGGGAAGAAAGCTAACTTCCAGCCTTATCTAAAGCATGTTTTTTTTTTTTTCCTACAGTAGTTACCAGTGTTAAAAGCCACGTATGTCTGAGATCCAGAACTAATGCTCCCCTGCAGAGCTAGCTCAGCTGGCACTGCAGCTGTGTCCCCAAACTGAGAACGGTGCCTTGCCCACCCTTGTGCCTTGCTGTTTCCCTTGAACTAGCACGCATTTGTCTTGCATGGGTATGACTGTATGTGGCAGCACAGAAGCAAAATTAAATGTATCCACTTGTTAGGAGGCAATAACTTGTTGGGTTATGGCGAGTCCCTTCAGCAGAGCAGCTGGAGAAGTCCTACTGTCATTGCAATAAAAATACCAGATGCTCTAACGATGAACAACTGCGCTGCTCTGTGTGATTGTGTGCAGCTGAAGAGTCCCCCTGCCATGTGTGGCTGGCATGAAGGTGACTAGGGGCTCCCCTGCGATAGAAGGGAACGTGTTTACACCAGGTAGTTCTGGCTGCAGCTGTAAAATTGGGCTCATACTGGAGTTCCTATGCGTGCATCTGCTGCTTCAGTAAAAGAACGATGTTTACTGCATAGCAAATAATTGTATCGATAAGATACAGGTGAAATGGTGGAAAGTGATTATTTCCCTGCTAGTTAAGTACATCCTCTGACTCAGATGTAAAATGACTGGAGCTTCTGAATGAAAACTCCTTTGTAAACTCATTCAGGTAAAGGTGTGGCAGTAAACAAAGCCATTTGGCAGGCCAGTGCTGGCAGCTGCACGGGGATTTCTGGAGGAAGTGGGTGCATTGTTTTCTTGCATGTAAATCTTTGGGTGACAGTTAGGCAGCAGCCTATAGCTTAATTTTGGTCTTGATGAAGATTTTCCTTGTTAGTTACTCCAGCAGCCTTTGTGGGGGTATTTGTGATGCTGAGCAAAACTTGCAGTGGATATTAAAATGGTGGGTGTCTGTCAGTTGTGGTGTTTACAGTGCTAAAAAATAAGGTGTCCCTTCCTCCTTAGGAGACAGTGTTCCCTGACTATTTTGGGATAAACTCCCCTAGTGTGCTTCTGTCACAGGTGACGTGGCCCTGGGGTGTCTGGAGCTGTCAGCTGGGAGTGTTGGTGGGAGGGATGGAAGAGGCATGCTGAACGTGACACGTGTGGTACTGACCTGCGAGCTTGTGGCACGGAGGTCTCGAAGTGGAGCTAAGGGTTGTGCTTCCTAAAATTACTCTTCTAGGAGCATGCACATGCCTCTCCGGACACATGCTTTTCTTCAGTGAAAAAATGTTAATTGCTGTCGTCTTGTCTTTGCACGTTTTGTGTTTAACACTCTATTGAACAAGCCTGCTTTCCTGAAACGCTTGAAACTTGTCACATGGTGTGAAAGGTCAAAAAAGAAATGAGAGCTTCCAAAAGCCAGAGAGGATTCCAAGGAAAAACTGGGGTATTTTAAATACCTTGGCCATTGCTTGCTTCTAAGAATGTATAGTTTGCTAGATAGGAAAAGGTGCTGAGCTTATACCAAGGTGTCAGTGACTCTGTGGCTCTGAGAGCTTTGAAAAGATGAAAGATCGTGGCCTTTGCTTTCAGAGAGAAGTGAGGGAAAAGTGAATAATGTTTCCAGGCGTTACTGAGTGTCTCTGAGAAGAGATGGGTCCTGACAAAACTCATTGCTGCTGTGTGCTGCTGGCTGTGGCTGTCTGGAGTTTTGTGCGTGTGGACTGGAAGGAACTGAAGTGGTTCATCCACATGTGTTATGGCCAGGCTGCTCTGAAGCTTCCTGCGTCGCTGCTGGTCCAGGACTGCCCAGGTCTGCTCTGCTCAGAGGGCTAAATCCCAAGACACATGGGATTGCTCTTCCAGCACAAAGGGCAGTACGTGGGACTGTATGAACTGTATACTGCAGAACTTGTATGCAGGTGACTTTTACTGCTGCAGTATCCTCCTCTTGGTGCTGTTACGACTATGTAGTTTAAAATGACCATCCTGAGTTGGTAGGAAACACTTGGATTTTCCCTGTTGCCTGTTTCACTATGATATCTCTTGCTCCTTGTGAATGTTAGAAGTATTTCTGCCCCGGCTGCTTTTGATTCCTCTTTCTCTGCTATTGCTGATGTGGCCTAAAAAGGAACAGAAGCTCCAGGAAACGTTTCTGATAAAGTGCTGCTCTCAAAAGTGAAATCTCTTTCATAATTGCATGGAAAGGCTGAAGTCAGTAACACTGTGGTCACTGTGCAGGTAGACACCTGCGCTGGCTTTCGCAGGTGAAATGCACTGGCCAAGCTAGCTGGGATGCTGCCATCTTTGGAAGAGCATATCAGTTTTCTGCTTTCTTGTGCTTGCATATGAAGTAACACATCTAGAAAGGAGAAACAAAGACAGTAAAGGCTGCCAGAGCTTACTGGAGCTTTGGTTAAACAAAAGAATAACTGCCTATGGTTCCTATTCTGGGCCTAGAACAAACATGACCTGCAAAGATAAAATGGAGAAGGTGGGGAGGTTTTTATTGTTGTTTGTTTTTTTTTTTTTTAAAAAAAAAAAAAAAGGATTTAGGGGCTTGTAGCTGTGAGATTTCTTCCAATAAATCTTTCTGTAAGGGAAAAAAACAACTATAGAGCATGTTTAAAAAAAAAACAAACAAACCACCAAAAAACCAAAACCAACAACAAAAAACCGAAGGGAGGGGAAGCAGAGCACTACTCGGGGGTGCTGCTTGTGGTTTTTATTAGGAAATGGGGATACTTCTTGGACAGCAGCCTTCCAGAGAGGATACAGATTGTCAAATGCTGGTTTGGTCTAAATCTGCTGCTGGGGCCAAATGGGACAAGACCTCACCTGCAGGCTGCCAGTGCACCTCGAGCTGGCGGCTGTCCCTCGCCAGGGACATGTGCCATCCCAGGATCGAGGATGAAGCCAGTTGAAGCTGTGTTTCAGTTGTATTTCTGCTGAAAGGTCTGGACCTCTTCTGTTTGCAGAAACAATCTTTCCTTAAACTGCTGAGAACAAAGTGCTTGGTCTCCATAATCCAGATCAGCACTGTGTTTTGTTTTTTTCGATAGCTTTGCAGGTATCAGTCTTCCATCGCTGTCATGTGCACAGATGCTGTGACTGAGGACGCTGGTTAACATCAAGACTTTCAGAAGGGCTTAATTGTAGCAGCTTCTACATGATGCACTCAGCTCTGCTATTTCCACTGGCTTCAGGACTTCGGAGTGTTCTCTGCCAAACTGACTTTATTTCTTTGGTAACTTCCTGGATGACTCGTCATACTTCCAATGCTGCAGCCTCTTTCAACACTGTTCTGGTAGTGAAACCTCATCCCTACGTAACACAGTTTGCTTAAAGAACAAAAATCCACCACGGGGAAGGTTGCAGTTACTGATACACGTTTGCAGGCACATACCTGCAGGCTGCTGAGAGCAGTCAAAGCTACGTTGCAGGTGCTACCAAGCAGTAAATACCCAGTGCTGCTGTTCCCCAGCTACTACTTACTGTGGAGGGGTTGCTTCTGTAGGAGAATCAGTAAGCTCTACAGCAGCGAGAAGCGTTACGGAAAAGCTACCACGTGTTTGGTTTATGCTCACAGCACTACCAGGCTCAGCACAGCTCCTTTACCTGATGGGGATTCTCCACGGGAGAGGAGGTGGCCCCACCCAGCCCTGAAAATGAGAGGCTTTCAGGGATGCATCCTCAGCAATCCATATCATCTCCCCGCTGTGTGTGCTGAGAGTGGAGTGGTAGATGAGTGGTCTTGGCAGATAATTAATTATTTTGGAAGCATTGCTGGACAGTACAATGCTTCTGGAAATCGGGCAGATTAGGTGCACCTAAAGTAGGTAATAAAATACATTGAATGTACTTGCACTTTATTAAGCTATAGGTCTTGTACCCTCCTTCGTGGGCAATGGTAGTTGTAGCTTTTCCATCACGGAAAGTGTAGCTGTCTTCTGGTGGGTTTTGTGAAATCTTCCAGCCTGGCAGAGGGTTTACAAAACCGGCTGCATCGCTCGAATGCTTTCGAGCTGTGTTTCTCGTACCTCCGAAGGAGAATGTCTCCGCTTTGTGGGGCCCTCACTGGCTCTGAGCTGCGTGGGTAGTGCAAGACTGGGCATGGTGGGAGCGTCAGTAGAAATCTGGGATTAAAACAAGGGGTAAAGGGGGTAGCTGTTGTATCTCAGACACATCCAGGTTATGTGCTTTCCGGATTTCTTTGGAATTCTTCCTCTCCCAGTTCTGTGGCGGTCCCCAACCCGTATGGTGAGTGCTGTGGCAGTAGTGCAAACAGCCACTGTGGTCAGATGCTCGTATGTAAGTGCAAACTGCGTCAGGAGGGACTTGTAGCTTGTCCTCAGGTGCAGCTCCCTGGCTTTTCTCCATAGGTGGATGGAATCTCCATCTCCAGCTGTGGGCTGTTTAGAGCAAGGCCATGCTGGACTCAAAATTAACCAACTTCACGTAATCACTCTGATTGTCCTATTGTGGATTTGGCTGTAGATGAGATATGAAGATGGTGATGCCCCAGGGCAGCATGGTGATGCCTGCTTAAGGGTGTGGAGGTTCTTGGTTTGGCCTGAGGGGCCGGAAAACACAGGGATCATGGTCCGAAGCTTGTTTCCAAAGGCTATATGTGTGTGTGCTGAGACCTGGCATCTTGCAGTTTTCTCTTGCTGTATCTCGAGGTTCTTCTGTCCCAAGTGTTTCTGTTAATGGCTTGCACTTGTGTGCTGCATCCTAGGTTGTCTTTATTACTAGTGAAATCTCGGAGACTGTTACCAGGTGAGCATAACTAAATACGGTAACTAAAAAACTCATGAGCAGCAAAACACCTTCTTCAGGCAGGTACTGTCCTGTGGGCTTCCAGCGCGTGGAGTGTGCTTTGCCACGTGCTGCGAGTCAGGGTTTTGGGGATCATGTTTCTCAGGCAGCTGGCAGGCACGGAGTCACTTGAAATTGTTTTTCCCTTCGGGGGGGCTGACTCGGAAGCGGAGCTTGACTCATCCCTGTCAGGTACGCATGCCGGGAAGGATGGTTGGTTTGAGGTTTTGGAGATCACAAGCCCTATTCCTGCCCTGCAGAACCTTTTCCGTCGTAGGGTGCAGGGCAGGAGCCGGGAGCCAGCAAGGGCTCTCAGCCTCACGCTGTTCTGCAGTACAACGAGGGAGGGGGGTGGGTATTAAAGGTTGGGGACCCCTTGATTACACAGTGCCTGTGGTCTCCTGTGGGTTTACCCATTCAGAAGCACACACCCCTGGACTTGTGCGGCTGTGGGAGGGCATTCAGTGGTAGTGAAGACTTTCACTGGACCTAGCTTTTCTGTAGGCAGAATGGGACTGTTCTCCTCTGTTAAGTCTGTAAAGAAAGAAGGCACTCGGGCAGCACTTGTGTGGCTGCTCCATGGCTGAGCAGTAAGGAAAGGGGTTGTTTAAGCTCTCCTGCTTGGGAGCACAGACTGGTAGCAGCCTTGAATCAGGGAAGCAGCTTTCCTTTGGGTTGTGTTGGGAGCAAACAGCTCCAGCCTTTTGCTTTGAAACCCTTGGTAGCTGCTACTGGCAGGGATACAGCATCTGTCTATATGAATACAAGGGAATATCCAGGAAGTATTTGACCAGATAAACAAGTTGGATGTCAGTAAGTGGCATGTACCCCAGAGGACTGCAGGAACTTGAATGTGAAATGCAGAGCTCCTGGCCAGGGTATGCTGCGTGTTATTGCAAAGGGCTGTTGTGCCAAGGACTGGGAGGTCACCAGCGCCACTCTGTCTAGAGGGGGTCCTGGGGACCAGGAAATCCATAACTTGCGTCCCTGCAGTGGTACAGTGGAATCCGGTCGCTATGTGCATGGACCAGTGCAGTCTGCTAGGAAAGGTGATGGAGCTGCTGTGAAGTCCTGCTGGATTCAGGGCCTGTCTGTGAAGACACTGCCAGAGTGCAAAGCGGGTGGCGCTGAGCGCACGGATGTGGCTGTTTTCAGACCGCCTTCGTGAAGCTTCCCATGAAGGGTTGTTCAGGCAAGTAGTTTAAAGGTCTTTCTATGGAGGCGGTTTAGCCTCACCCGTTGCTTTGCTGCTTTTAATGGTCACTTTTCAGGACCAGCGGCAGGTCCCCCAAGGTTCAGTGTTCAAACTGAACTGCTGCTGGTGGCCAGGCTCACGTGTGCTCCGTAAACAGCATCTCCTGCTGCTGCTCCTGGAGACAAAACACTGGACCCTGGTTCTGACCTAGCATGGTATTTTGTTTTAGTCCAAGAGGTTCTTGGCTGAGCTGCTGTGAACGTCCCAGTGCTGAAGTGCAATATTGCTATGTAAATGAGACCTGTGGCTTCCCTTATGTTCCTATTTGGTATTTTTTCCTCATGCTGTTTGTTGCTCTGACGGAGGGTCTGGTTCTGTTGATCTAGCACAAAGGGATTTAATAATTTTTCATTAAATGCTTCTTGCACCCCTGTCTCAAAATGGTGACTTACACCCTGTCCAAAGCCACCTTTCTGCATGGTTCTGGGTGTGTGGTTGCACAATAACTAACTAATGGGGGGGGAGGGAGTAGAGAGGAGTGTGTGTGCACAGACACAGCTCCCGGATTTTCTCACGACTGTGAAACCTGTGTCTTGTAATGCTGGCAGATATTACAGGCACCTTGATGTGTTTTAAGAATAGTTTGCTTACTGTTGGGAGAGGCACTGCGGTTATGTAGTGGTGGCATATTGTGAATATTGGCAGGAGAGTTGAAACTTGGGGTGGATAAGTGGAGTTCATGGACAGAGAGGATGGTGAACTCCTGCACGGGTTCAGGACATGGAAGATCAGAGCCTTCGGTTTGTTCATTGGACTAGAAAACGTGATTATTTTATTTTAGCTGTCTGAATGGCTCGTCTGTTCTCCCCTGGCACCCTGGTGTGAATGGAGCAGAAGTGGATAAGGATTTGGGCTCAATGTGGATGAGACTTACTCCGCGTAGCGGCATGTACAGGGGGCAAAGTGATCAGGCTTTGCCAGAAGAGGTGCAAGTGGGTGCTTGTTCCAAGCATGGCATTTTTCTCGTGGGTAGCTGCATTTGTTGTGCCTGGTGGACTTTCTGTGCCCAGAGCTGTTAGGCTGTAGTATTGATTGCCAATGCTTTGACAAGACCCCTTGACTCCTGCCAGGGCCATGAGCTTGCCTTTTCCTCCTGTGCCCAGCCCTGCATCAGAGCAGGTGCATGTGCCTGGAGCAGGGTTTCAGTTCTCTGTTTGCATTTCTGCACATGACTTGTTGGAAATGTCAAAATGTGGTGTGATACAAAATTGTGAGCCTGGCAGTTCTCTGTAAATCCAAAGCCCATCACTTTTGCAGATGTCACCTCCCTTTAGGGGAATCACCCAAGGAAATCAATGGCCTTCCTGGTTACTTTTTCACACCTGGTGTGAAGCATGTTTTGTACTCCTGTTGCTGCTGACCATCTTCCAAGAGATGTTCCTTACATAGAATGAGATGACGGTCCAGCAGGTGACATCTGGCCATCACCTGTAGCGGTTTCTGAGGCATGAAGTTGAAATGTCCATGAAAAATCTGATTAAAAGCTTAATTTCCTATCACGGCCTTGTTTGATATTGTTTGAGCCTCCATTGAAATCAGCTTGCCTGGCTTTCGGTGTTTCTAGAAGATCTTGAAAATTGGCAGTATGCTCCATCCAGAGATGCAGTATTTCCCAAAATGGGGTGTTCCCCAGCTGTAGGTGGCTTGTTGACTATTTTACTTATAGAAGTGTCATCCAGGATATATTTCATGGCCTGACTGCAAATTGTTTAAACAAGGAATCAGCTGTGTTGTGCTGGAAATAAGCTCTCCTCCTGTTGGACTGGTAAAAATAGTCCATGTTCCTCTGAAAATATTGTAAACATCTAAAATGTTTCCCTCCATGTCAAACTCTCGCATTCTTCTGCAGTGTTCTGTGGATTTGGCTCACAGGGTTAGAAGTGCTGGCTGAGGTCAGCCAAACTTGGTAACTACTGCATAAGTCTTGCACATGAGCTCTGTTGCAACACTCCGTGATAATTTTGTTTAAAAAACGCTTTACAATTTTTTTTGTTTAAAGATCTTAAACTCTCCTCTAAATAAAATAGGTGAAAAGCTATCATTTTTCTTCATTGGCTGTTCTCCTGTGTTATAAAATACTTAAAGAACGTAAGTAGAGTTAATACATATGCTCTTGACTTGATGGTTGCTCAATGTGAAGGAAGGTGGAAAGATGTGAGGCCACAGTGGAGCAGAATTCCCCTTGCTGCTGAGCAGATACCCCTCAGCGCAGAACGGCCGCTGATACCATCACCGGGGTATTTACATGTGGTCTGTATTACTTGTAAGCTACCTTATTTTGTCAAATGTGGTGAAATGATAGTAGATTTCCCTTAAGAGGGGCTTGCTGGCTGCTGTCGATCCCGTCTTCTCTAGAACTGTTTCCCTTGAGTGTTCTGGCTCTTGGATGTGAACGCAGGCTCTACAAACCCCATCACATTGACTTTACTCGCTTGCTGATGTTGGCTGGTGAACCAGCAGCAGTGTAAGCCGGGAGGTGCTGGTTCCTTTAGAGCTGTCTGGGCATCCCACAGGCTAGAGAAAGGGGCTTGAAGTAGATTTTAGGGTGTAGCCTGGCAGGTGGGTGGGAAAACTGGAGGGAATTCTGAAAGGTCAAAAAATAAACGAGTGATTTTGGAACAGTGTCTACCTCCAGCTGGGCTCTGTGCTGTCGGCATCACTCAGGGTATGGTGAAGTGAACAGTGGTTGGACTGCACAAGATAAATATTATTTCTTTAGATGCCTCTGGTACTTGTTCAGGTTCTGAAAGGCTGCAAATAGAAAGAGTAGCTGAGAATGTGTTTAATGAGAAGGATGGACAGGAAGATTGATGCGGCTTTTCCTATGGGATACAAGCAACCATGCAGGGTGTTCGGTGATGTCCTTGTAGGCTGCATTTCCGTATGGCTATTTTTAAAGGTGGTTAGAAGACCTGTTCCCTGATCATAGAGCAGATGGTGGCCCAGTCTCCCTTTAGAAATATGCTCCGTTTTAGCCGTTTTGTAAAATACGGGCACAGTAATGCCTGTGTTTGGGTCCACTGGGCTGGAGAAGGTGGGGGCTGGACACCGCGCACCGTGCTCAGCAGAGCACAGAGCTCCTGCTTTGGCATAGCACAGTACTGTTTTGCCAGCCTGGTTTGGGTTTCTTTACAGCAATAGGAACCCGTTCATCCTAGGTACATGATTGACTTTTAGTTGAGAACGGTTTGGCTCAGATGGATTTGACAGTGGAGCTTTGTTAGGCTCTACCTACGTGTATGGGGAGCCCTGGAAGGGAAAAATCGTAGGGTGGTTCTAATGCAGGTCTCGGAGTTAACTGTATGGTTTTAGAAGGTGATGCTGTTAAATTGAGAGAATTTTTCTTTTCCCTGGGATTTCTGTTGCCAGATTTACTCAACAGTGTTCTCTCAGTGCTGCCAAATATTTCTTAACACACTGGGAAAACCTTTCCACCAGCCCCTCCCAGGCTACACTCCATCGTTACACAAGTTCTTTCTTGATTCTTGTCATGATGCAACAGGGTTCGAGCATGCCTGCAGGGACTGTAGAGGCTGAGCTTTCTAGTAAACCTTTCACTCGAAAAGATTCTCAGCCTTCCCAGAACTCCTTTGAGTATTTGCTGCCATGCATTACTGTGAGAGATGGGTGATGGTAAGCATGGGCAGGGCTGGGCAGTCCTGTCCTGTTACTATGAAACCTTCTCATGAAGGCTTTTCGCAAACCTATTTCAACCCCTCACCCCGGCTCCCTCCTGGAGTCAGTGGTGTAGACCCTGCTGAAGACCCTTCTGCTTTGGGCAGTATCTCTAGGAGCGTTTCCATATTGAACAATCCATGCAAATACAAGCATTTTTTTTCCAATGAAGCGGTGTCTTTTTCCCATTATCTTGCACAGCTGCTCTCTCCAAACTTCACATTTCAATGTAATCTGTTTTCTCAAGGCCAGATTTTAAAGGGCTCTCTCTACTTGAGTGCTGTTCCTGTGTCAGATGGGATAAGTGAGGCTGGGGTTGGAGGGAGAAATTGTATTTTTTCAGTCTTGGAAGCTGCTGTTCCCAAACCACCACGCTGGCTCCAGACAGGCCCTTCTTCAGGCTGCAGGTTTTTTGGGTCTCCTGAGAACAGCCCAGGCTAAATGGCAGCAGGAGGCTCGTGGGCAGCTGGTAGCCGCGGTAGCTGAGCATGCAGCCCGCGCGTGCTCGCGCAGGCGTTGGAACGGCCCGGGGCGCTCGCTGCCCATGCGGTGTGCACGTGAGCCTGTTCCCCAGATGGCAGGAGCTCATCCCCGCCAAGCTCAGCCTGGCATTTCAGCTGCTCTAATTCTGGATGCGGGGTGGATTGAGAAGCTGTGAGCCAGTCTGGCCACCCCCAGTGACCTTGCACGTGAGGATGTGCCACCGTGCGGGAGCCCATGGTACAGGAAAGCTCCTTCCTTCTTGTACCATGCCCTGGGGACAGGCAGCTGGTGGAGCAGGAGCTGGAGAACTTGCTCTCTCAATCTCATGCCTCTCGTGCACTAGGTTGGCTCC
The DNA here is from genome assembly GCA_013400535.1 of Scopus umbretta. Classification (NCBI taxonomy): domain Eukaryota; kingdom Metazoa; phylum Chordata; class Aves; order Pelecaniformes; family Scopidae; genus Scopus; species Scopus umbretta. The sequence goes on from VZTL01013382.1 coordinate 159,535, forward strand.
ACGCTTAGGAGGGGTTTTGGGCTCTGAGCGCGTTTTAGTTTAGATGGCATCAGAGATGTTTTGGGTTGGACATTCCCACAGTCCCCATCTCTGCTCCACTGGAGGCTTTCTGAAGTTACCCACTGTGCAAACTCTCCCTGTGACATTGCATTATCTGAGAAGAGGTCCTTTCCCTTTCCCACCACTGTTTTCAAACTGGGAGTCCCTGTTTCCTTAAGGGGGATTTCCATGAGCTAAAATGCAGAGTCTTTTTCCTCCGTTAGCCAAAACTGCTCTGTGGGCTGCCACTGCCTCTCTGCTGGTCAGGGAGTGAAATCTGGTGGCTTTGAGGTGGTTTGCTTTGCTCTGAAGGCTTACCTTCAGCCAAGGCGCAGACCTTGGCACCGCTGTCCTGCACACCGCTGTGGTGATGGTCCCTGATGCCCTTGGGCTATCTGGTCCTGGCAATGAATGGCTGCAGGCAGCTAGAAAGCTATCATCTTTGTGTGAAACCTGACTTTTTCAACGAAGCACCGATTTCTAGGAGAAAGCCTGCCTCAGAAGATCCCTCGTTGTGCATCTGTGTGTTTAGTTTTAAAGGACTTGCGTTTACTTAGTCGATGGGTGGTTCAGCTGAGACCATATGGCCAAAAAATGCCTTTCTCCAGCTGAGTGTGCACGCAACATGCAGTATGTAAAACATGGGCTTCTCAAGGGCTAAAAAACTCAAACACATTCCTGCTGTGACCCAGATGATGGTGTAAAATTTTGGATTACTAGTTGCTAAATGCAGGACTCGGTTTGAGGGAGATGAGAAAAACACCAGGCTCAAACTGTGTTTCGCCATATGTTTCATCTAATGATGTATCTGGGAAGTTTGGGGAGCTGAAAATTGGCTTTGCATTTCAGAAGAAGGCTTGCTGTTAGACCAAAGATCTTGCGCTAGCAATCACAGCAGTGCTGCTGCCAACTATTTTCATCACCAGTCCTTAAAAAAGGATAAGGTTGGGGGATGTTGGATTCTGCAGGGCTCGGGCTGCGTGCTACAGGTATGAAGGTGAGCACTGTAGTGATGTTTTTGGAAGTGTGAGGGGTTTTTATTTGATTTTTTTATTTCTTTTTCAATTTAATTTGGACAAGCAAGTCCACATGAGAGGTTCAGGACTGACAGCTCTTGCTTTTATTTGATGGACGCCAAAGGACAGAAGCTGCTCACAGAACTTTGCCGCCAGGAATTTACAGGCTTGCTTTTGACGTACAGACTACTTGGTAGCATGCGAGTGGGCATTCCTTTAAATGCCCCATCTAAAATACATTATCCTCTGGTGTTTTGTGCCAGAGAAGAGGACAGAGCAATCTCCGAGTGCTGCTGTAGCCTGCTGAGTGTAGCTGTGGGCGCTCCAAACTATTTTCAGACTTAAAGTAATTGCCTGTTCTTGAGAGACTGCTTGGAGGCCTTTGCTGGAGGTGCGGTGAAAGGAGACGTCTTGTCCGTGTTTCTACAGGACGTGACTTAATTCCCATTAAGCACAAGAGCATCTTAAAATCTGAAGCCTGAGGTTTCCCCCGCTGATGGCAGTGGAGCTCTTTTCCAGTCGCACAAATGAATGGAAAAGACTCTGAAAGCCCTCTGATAATTCCTGCAAAAGTTTTTTAAGTTCTCTTTGACTTTGTGTTTCTCCTGCAGTGCCCTGTGCATGCTGGCTTTGAGGACAAGCCTGGGTACGTTCCCTGGCCTGAATTTCCCTCCTGAAGCCCAGTGAGGAGGAGGAGGAGGACCCGGCGTATTTGAGATGCGCTTCTTGTGTGCGGGGAGAGCAGGGATGTCCGAGCGGTGCCTTGCACCCGGGTGGCTCAGGGCAGGTCCCTGTCCCTCGCAGGTACCGCGTCCTGGGGTAGACGTAGCTCTGCGGGGTGGGGGTGCGCGGGGCTGCTCACCCCAGAAGCTGCAGTTCGGCGTGGCCTGGCTGCCATCTCCCCTCAGCTGCCAGGCAAGCGTCGGGCGTGCAGCGTAGCCTTCTACAGCAGCTCTGTCTCCATCCCACTCTCTGCCCATCTTGTGGCAGCAGCGACCACCCCAGCCTGAAGCAAATCAGTGCCTGCAGAGACCTCTTTGCAGAGCGGGGCACGGCCAGGCTCTGTTGGAATCTGTTAAGGAGACACATAAGAAACGCAGCCAGTGAAGGCTCAAGGCAGGGCTGAGCCTTCCTGGAGCATGGGATGGCAGGGCTTGTGTTGGAGGAGTCCCCAGGTTGTGCATGCGAAGCAGAGCCTTCCTCTCCCTTCTTAGGCAGGTATTGCACCACTGAGTTGATGGGCAAACCTGATTTCCCTGGCACAGGGAACCAGCACTCTTCCTGCTGTGTGCTTGGCCAAGTCTGCCACCAGCCAAGACAGCGCCTGACCCGCAGCACCCAGCCGAGCCCCTGGATAGCAGGCGAAGAGGCTGCCTGCCTTACACGGGAGGCCTTCCGGACGGGACAGCCTGTGCTAGCCTTTCCTCCTAAGTGCTGCTTTCTTGGCAAAGACTGTAATCGGATCCTGCGCTGCAGCAAGAGCACAGGCAAGGGATGCCTCCTCCCTGCCCTGTTCAGCAGGTTTGGGCTGGGATGCACAGGGCCTGCCTGCAGTGCCCAGCAGACCCTAGTGCAGAGATCTTGAGGTGAGGGGTTAGCAGGCTGGGATGCTCCAGCTTGCATTCAGAAGCATTATAACTGTCTTCAAGAGATATTTCATAGCACGTCTGGGCCCAAGCAGGTTTGCACGGTGCTAGCTTTGACGTTGCTGCACCTGCAGTGTAGATGCACCAAGGGAAAGCCGCGTGGTGAGGGAAGGCACTCAGCGTGCGGCCACATGCAGCAGAAGCGGATGTTTTCCCTTTGAGCCAGATCAGTTACAGCTGCTCAGTCCAGCACTGAAATCAGCTCTTGGATCTTTGACCCTGAAGTAATAAAATAAAAAAGGAAACTCTAATTTCTTGGTTTCTCTTCACTAGCTGAGAGCCCTGCTGTAAGGGCCCTCATCTAATGGTTTCTCATGTCATTTAGCTCAAAGTGATGCTCTTGGTTCCTATGCTGTTTCCACCAGGACTGTGCCTGCCATTGGGGCACATGGTCACTGTTGTGCTGACACAGAATGGCACAGAATTACAGAAGAAATGAGGGTGTTTCTTTATGCATTTCTGCATCACAGGAGCCCTCCTTCTGTTTGTGTTGCTGGGGGAAGGGGGAGCTGTGGTTAGTTTTAGCTAGAATTCGGTACATATTTTTTGTATGCTCTGGACTGTTGGAGGTGTTAAAGAAGTGAGGTTTCTGCTCCCAAGTTAGAGGGAGTCTGGCTGCAGTCCTAAGGGAGGACATGGCATGGAGGGGATTCCTGACTTCTCCCCAGCACTGGTGGTGTTTTTTATTTGGCTGCAGATACTCAAGGGGACGCTTTTCCAGGGGGATCATCAGCTGAGAGTGATATGCCTATTCTTTGATGGATCACTGATGTTTCTGTGCTGGCTTTCTTGGGGAGAGACCTGGGAAGGTGTCTCCCTCCGTCCTGGGTGCGGGAGACCGCTGGTCTGCTAAATGTGAAGTCACTTCAGATTCTTTGTTAATCCCCTGATCTGTTGGGAGTGCCGCTTGGTTTGTATGGCTGAAGTGTTGTGTCACATTAAAATTAGCTGGTTTTTACTTTGGTAGCAAACCATTTCCCTGGGGATGTGATATTCCTGTTCCATCTCTGGGTGCTGCTCTTGGCTTTTCTTCCCATCGGTGTGTCCATCGGCAAGGTCCCCCTGAACTGGCATCTGAGCTGCAGGAGCCTAGAGCCGGTTCATAGAGGACCGCAGAGAATAATGCAGAGCAGGCATGGCACTGAACAAATATACACAGGTTATATTTATATACGACCTTGGCAGCCCTTGGTGTCCCATCCCAGTCCATCAGATGGTGGGTATTTAAGGGCTGGGTGTTGCTGCGTGACAGCGTTGGCCAACGTTTTATGCAGACTTACCTGCAGGCATTAAGTGCATGTGAGCAAGGGTGCCATGCCGTAAATCCCAGCTTGCTCTTGAGCGTACGCGCTCTTAGCTTCGGTTCCGTGCACCCTTCTTGCCTCTCTGAAAGTACCATGTATTTCCACTGCATGCATTCAATGGCTTTCAGGTATAGTGATCTACAGGAGACTTTGGACTAAATTTTCCTAGTATTGGAGAACTTTAGTCCAGGAATGGATTTCTGGTGTTTGGTTACTCTATGCTCGGAAGGGCAGCTGAGGACGTGGTTGTCCAGAGCAGTAAGTACCTCTGAATTTTCAGCATCACTGTTACCTTGTAATGTTTGTACTATAACAAATATTACCTTGCTTTTCCAGGGAAGGGAATGAACCTGGGGATTCCGCAAAAATCACATACAGCGAGTTGTTGCACAAAGTCTGTCAGTTCGCCAACGTCCTTCGCAGCCAAGGTATGCAACTGAAGCAATAGTGGAGTTGGATGCTGGGAAGGATTTTGGAGATTGGGTTCACTTTTTGCGTGGTTGCCCGTCTGTTGAGTAATTCTGTGCAAATTGCTTCACTTCTCGGTCTGCTTCCACAGTTGTAAAGCAGGGTGGATGCAGATTTGCTCTGCAGCAAACTTTTGGAGATTCATCTCTGGCTCTGTCTGTGAAAGCTAATGAATGTTGGTCATGTCAGCTGTACGAGGAAGAAATCTGTACTCAGAACTTCCTGCTCTGGGTTTTTCCAGTAGCAGTGGTCAGCAGTTAAATTTCTGCCTCCTTCAAAGGCTTATGCCTGATGAGAAGATTGAGTGTTCATTGCAGTCATCTTACAACAGCCATAGGGCTTGAAAGGCAAAACCCAAGGCTGGTTCAGCTCTAACTCCAGCTGAAGTCTTATTGTGTGCATATAAATGTTGATTTTAAAAGCATTAATTTCTTTCTATATCCTGTTCTTTTGACATGTGATGTGTTCATTTTGACAAATGCCATGTTCATTTTCCCCCCACAGGTGTGAAAAAAGGAGACCGAATTTCCATCTACATGCCGATGATCCTGGAGCTGGTTGTAGCCATGCTTGCCTGTGCCAGGATTGGAGCTTTGCACTCCATTGTGGTAGGAGCAAGCCCTTCGCATTGCTTTCAGTTCAGAGCTATTGGGAGGGAGCAGCTCTTGTGTGTGGGAGAGTGAGGGCGAGGAGCTGGAAAGATGGGTGCTGACCATGAGACGGACGGAAGCTAAATTAAGGTGCTGTTTCCTAGCCCTCTTCTGTATTTTAACTGTAGAGTGATGTCCTTTAGCTCTCGCCATCAGCGCCTGGTGGTATCGTTTACTATGGGTGAACTACAGAGTTGCTGCTGGGTTTTTGGGTGTTGGTTTTTTGGGTGTTTTGGTTTTTTGGGTTTTTTTTTTTCTTCCATGTGCGTGTGTCCTTGCTGACTTGGTTGTGTGATCTCTGTCAGTTTGCAGGTTTCTCAGCAGACTCTCTCTGTGAGCGGATTCTTGACTGTGGCTGTTCGCTCCTCATCACGGCAGGTAGAACACACTTCTGTGCCCCTGAGCCATTGCTGTTGCCTGTCTGGAAGGTCTTTATTTTAAAAGCCAAATGCACTTGGAATTGGAAGAGGAAGGGGCAGTGCGTTAGCTGAGCTGCCGCAGGGCGGATGCTCTGCTTGTAGTTGTGCTTGAGTACTGTTTTCCGCTTTGAACACCCAGTGAAGCATCTCAGCAGCCCGCCCACTTTGTCCTGTAAAGCATGATGTCACCAGCTGCTAACAACATGTTTCCAAATGCTTCTCATCCGTGTTCCTCTTCAAAATCAGCCAGATGTTTGCAAGATGTATCATTTATGAGGCAGTCCTAATATGAGAATTCCCTCCCTTCCCAATTTAAAAGAAATTTCTGTTGCAGCTATTGCCTTGTAAAACAAGGGATCGAGAGAGGGGTAGTGTTTGCATGTAAGTCCACTGCATTTCCCCAACTGTTTTTCCAATAGTGCAAAAAATAGTGCTTTTATAAACAGGTCCACAGCATGGAAAGGACCCACTAAACTTTGCAATCTGTGTTCTGGCCGCACTGGATTATTCCCAACAGAATATTCCCAAAAGACTTGTTGCGTCAAATTGGAATCTCTCCCAGGGAAAAAATTTCACCATTTCTCTTGGCATCTGTTTCTCTAGGCTGAAAGGGCGTATTGAGAAACCTTTCCCATCAGCCGCCTGTCTGCTTTCCCCCACTCCAGTGCATGAGCTCTGCTCTGCCCTCCTGAACCTGCTTGCCGCTTCCAGCTGTCCCAGGCTGCCTTGGCTGTGAAGCCCCTCTCACGTTTTCCCTACCATTTTGCAGATGCCTTTTATCGAGGGGACAAGCTGATCAACTTGAAGCAGATTGCAGATGAAGCCCTTCAGAAATGTAAAGACAAGTAAGTTTGGATTCCCTCGTGAGAAGGGCATTGCTGCTGGAAACTGCTCCTGCACAAACAGAAATGGAAGCTTTCATGGGTGGGCAGACTCTGCAGCAGGTCAGACATGAGCTGCACTACATTCAAGAGCCTTTCAGAAGTAACACTTGCTTCGACTCCCTTGCTTAAAAATACTTCTTTTAACTTTCCTCTTGTCTGTTCTGACCTGAAGGCCCATGTATTGGATGGGAGGATTTGCTAGAGATGGACTGACCCACCATCATTATGGCCCGTGGCAGATCTCCCAGTTCTGCAGCAGCAGCTCTTGGAGTGGGAGGGAATAATGCACTGCCATACCAGTTGTGAAGTTGGACACAGTGCTCTGGGGCATGTCAAGATGAGGCTTAAGTCTTGCTCCAAAGCCATGAATTAAATGATCATTAAATAAACCAGAAATGATTCAAGTTTGGGAAATGGCTGGGTAAACAGGAACAGGCACTCCAGTTGACATGCACCAACATGTGCGCTGGATCAGGGCCTGACTGCACACAAGTATACAGTGAAGCTGCTTTATTTTTTTTTTTTAAAGCATCTTCACTGAGATACTGTAAACCATAAAGAGATACAGAGATCTGATTCATCATCAGATTTTACAGAAGGGGAAATGGTCACGGTGAAATGACTTTGCCAAGCTTCCAGACACAGTGTCTGCGTAGCTTGTAGGAGACTGGTGTGGTCTTGTAGGTTAGATCAAACATAAAAATTTAGGGCAGATAGTCTGCATGTTAGAAATTGAAACTCTTTAAAAGCATTTAAAACTTTAAAAACATAAGTTTATATGTCTGTAGAATTAGCTATATGGCAGGGCACAAGTGATCCTGAAGTTGGGAAATAACTGATGGAGAACCTGTGTTGGTACTCTGACAGGGTTGAAGGGCGGTAAGATCATTTTGCCTGCATTATAAGTAGGCTCTGTTGACCCTTGTGAGGGGACAAACCCCCATTCTTTTCCTTGATGTATAATCTGGCTTTGGAAGCATCTCTTCTTTTCTGAATCACACAGCTGGCCGCGCGCAGGGATGGGAGCAGCCACCTAACGTCACCTGGGCGCTGCGGGATGACTTGTTTGTGGTCCCAGGCAGGCAAATTTGAGATTTGTAAGGCATCTCTCTAGCAGTGATCTGTGAGATGCTTGTGGGATTCCCACTTCCTCCACAGGAATCGCACCCGATAATCCCCAGTAAGCTGCACACAGACCTTTCCTATTCTCCGAGCTCTGTTCCTGTGGCTGGTGTCCTTGGCAGTTCATGGTGTGCCTGGAGTCTACGTGGCAGCATATGCTCTAGCTCAACAGAGGCAGCTCCGGGGCCCTGCTCTGCCTGCAGTGCTGCCTGGAAAGCCCACGAAGGGCAGGCTTAGCCCCTGCCTGAACAGCCTGATCTGATGGCTCCTGCCTTTTACAGGGGCTCCCCTTTGCAAAAGTGCATCGTGGTGAAGCACATGGGGAGAGAAGAGATAGTGGTGGATGGGACGTGCAGCAAGTCTCCCCCTCTCAAAAGACTGTGCCAGGACGTACAGGTATGCTCCTGGGGGGATGAGGGGGGATTTTATTGCTATGGGCCTGAGCCCAGCAAATCAATCGGTACAAAACCACTGCAGTGCTTCCCTGGATGCTCCTGTTCTCTGACTCCTGTTCCTGTTTTCTCCCCTCCTTGCTGTTGTTGCACTGTGAGTGTCTGAAAAGTGGTTCTTTTGCCTTACCAAGATCTTCTTCTCCCTGCTGCTTCATTTAACGCCGTTGCGAGCTGCCAGCCCGCAGGACCCCTGAGAGCACAGCAGGGTACATCTTCCGAAGCCACTAGGACAAGATCCCCTTTTTCCTCTGCCCAGTGAAGGACTCTTCCTTCCTAACCCCTTTATCTTCCCTTTTGTGCAAAGACCAGTGCCATCCTGCACTGTAGCTGTGGCAATGGAAGCAGGAGAGGAAAAACAGGAGACTTGCGCTTGTAGTGTGGGTTCAACACAGCCCCCCAACATGACAACAGTCATACGCTGAGAATAGTGCAGTGTCTGTGTAGCTGGCACAGTTAACGGTGTCAGCTGTCGGGGCTGGGGCTTTCCCTGGCAACTGAAACCAGATGGAAGGATGTGGGCCAGAGGCATGTGGCGAGACGGGGGTGGAAGGAGGAGAGAAGGTGGTGTGGAACCGTGGCTGCCTGCTGAGCTCCTGAGGCTGGTGTGCAGTCCTGCTGCACCCGGTGGCTACCTGCTGCCTTCATCCGCTTAAAAGGCAGGTTGCTTTCAGCTACCCAGAGCTCCGTGTCTTGCAATGGTGTCTTCTGTCCCGGTGTGTTTGGTGATTATTTTCATTTCATTTTCATTGCTCTCCACAGCCCCCTGACAGGAGGGTGCAGTGAGGAGGGTGTTGGCCTCTTTGCCCAAGCAACCAGCAATAGGACGAGGGGTGATGGCCTCAAGTCACGCCAGGGGAGGTTTAGATTGGATATTAGGGAAAATTTCTTTCCTGAAAGAGTGGTGAGGCATTGGAACTGGCTGCCCAGGGAAGTGGTGGAGTCACCATCCCTGGAGGTGTTCAAAAAACATCTAGATGTGGTACTTCAAGACATGGTCTAGCAGACATGGTGGTTTGGGGTTGGTTTTTTTTTGGGAGGGGGGGGGGGGAGGAGAGGGGTTGATGGTTGGACTAGATGATCTCAGAGGTCTTTTCCAACCTTAATTCTATGATTCTATGATTGGGTTATCCGCAGGCTGCTGCTTGCTCAGAAATGGGTTGTATTTGGAGAGCGCATTTGAGCTTTGGGCTCCCCTTTCAGAAGGGATGGTCTGTGCACATTCCTGGAACAAGAAGTCAAGCAGATTTGAGTTAATTTTCCTTGTTCAGCTGTGTTCATTTTTTTGGGGTGTTGCCCGGTGTGTGCCAGCCTGGCCAGGTTACATTGCCTTCCTCTGCCCTTTCTCTTGTGAGGGCAGGGTAGCTGCAAAGGGGTGGGAAAACTGGAACAGACCAGCTGTCCTGGCAAGGTTTCCCTGGTCAGGCGGTTGTAGAGGAGCCGGTCCCTGTTGGTGAGGTGAGGTTATTGTGTGGAATTTCCCAGGAGGAGGCCGGAGGGAGTCTCTTACCCTTTGGCTGTTGCTGCTCCACTTGTTCAGACACTTTATTAAAGATTGCTTTCCTTTGTGAGCACACTTCTACCATGCTGTTGCCTTGTGTAAAGCTTACCGGATGGTCCGTGGGCTGTACGCCAGCTCTGTGCTTCCGTACCCAGCTGGCCGCATGCAGGGGGCGGCCTCTGCGACCCGCTGCGGAGGTGGCGGCTACCCAGGAAAGGTGATGGAAGTGGGGAGGCTTTTGCTCAGAGGGCATCGCCTGGCCCCAGATCTGAGTGCTCTCCAGCCTGCTGGGATGGCTTCCCAGCATCCAGGCCTGTGGGCTTCCAGCTCCCCGCCTGCAAAGCCCCATGTGGATCTTCAGCTTCTCAACTTTCACACCCTCTTTGTGGATTTTTAACAGGAAAAAAAGACTGAGAGCTCACAGAGACTCCACACCAAGGTATTTACATGCAGCACTGCCTTCCTCCTTGTGGCATCTCCCCTCCGCTTCCTCCTCCGGCGCTCCACCTTCCTAACTGCTCTGACTGCACGGCTACACGTGCCTTCCTAACCGGGTTACCAGCAGTTGCATGTTAGTGATAGATACCACTTGCTGCTTGGCCTGAGCTCCCCACAGTTTCGGGATGAACGCAGTGCCACCAAATTTTCTGCCAGAAACAAATCTGCATCCATAAAAACCTCTGAGCGTATGTCAGTGTGCTGACGGGAGGAAATGCAGAACCACTGGGATGTGCTGTCAGCGTTCGGGTGATGGTTCATCTCCCTGCCTTTTGAAAGCAGCTCTCACAATGCACTTCCCTTTGCGGTGAGGCTGGCAAGGATCGCTTGCAGCTTCCTGGCTCCGGCAGCGTGCCACAGGCAGCAAACCTGGAGCTCCAGACCCAAGGTGCAGACTCTGCCCTCCCCGTCCAAGGAGCCGTGGCCTCAGGACCCCATGAGCAGGCAGCCAGAGGCAGGCCTGGCCTCAGGGGATGCGTGCTGTGCCGAAGGTCTGACCTCCTCCGTGGGGCAGTGGAAGCTGACTGCTAAAATGGAGGGATCCTTGAAGGGATCCTTGAGGGATCCTTGACATGAGAAAGCAACTGTTGGGCTGGTGTGAGCCTATCTTGGGCTTGTTTGACCCGGTGTCTTGCTGGGAGCTTGCTGGTGGGACAGACTTGTGGAAACTAAAGCCAGAAGCCCTGGGGATCTGCGAGAGCTTTCCAAGTGGTCTCAAGCTGTCAAGCAGCTAGTGTCCCTGGCACTACACGTGGAGGAGCTGTGTGCTGGGCCATAGGGTTCTGGTGCTTCCAACGGGCACATGAACATCTTCAGGGCTGCAGAGAGTTGCTGTGTGACCCTGTGGCTGCTCTCCGTGCACTTCAGCTGAGGGAGCTGTGGGGCCTCTGCACAGGCATGGCAATGGGCTTTGTGCAGTGGGCTTTAGCTCTGCGAGGAGGGGATGTGCCCCAGCTGGGAGCCGCAAGGCTTTGGGTCAGCGTGCCTGCCCTCGTAGAGATGGGCTGTGCTGGGGCTGGGGACTGTTGCCTGCCTAGCTGCCCCCGAGCTCCTCTGAGAAAAGGTGAGAAGATCAGGTGGAGTTAGGTCTTGCACTGAATTGTGCCACCCCAGAGAGGTGGGCAACCAGCCCAGCTCTCGGGGTGACCTCTGCCCATCAGCCACAAGTGTTGGTGGCTCTGTTACCGCTCCAGCACCCTCGGGCAGCTGGCGCTGGGCTGGTTCCGCATTGGAGCAGTCACTTCTTATCAGGGTAACTACCTTTAAAATCCAGATAAGAGATTTTTTTTTCAGGTCTGCAGGGCCAAGCAGTGTGAGCCCAGCGTGTTCCTGTCTGCCTCAGGCCGTGCTGCCGTAGGGGTCCCCGCAAGGCGTGCGGCACCGGTGGGTGTGTGGCTGCGCTAAGTGGGGCTTGCTGCTTCGCTGTCCCACTGCAGCTGGGGGCAGCCCAGGAGGGCAGGAGGAGCCTGTTCGCTGTGAGAGCGCAGGGCAGCTGCTGCTGCAGGCCCTCTCCTGGAGGCTGCTGCTGCTGGGAGGGATGTATCGGTGTTACCGGTGGTTTGGACAATCTGCTTCAGGTCTTGCAGCCAGACCGGCGTTAAAGGTTTTCCTTGTGGCTGTGGGCTGAGAAAAGGAGCTTCTGGAGTGGAGAGCTGCAGCTCTGGTGCATGATTTGCAGCAAACAGCCCTGGGGCAGAAGCTGTGCTGCGAACACCTGCCTCGGTGGACCGTGAGGGGGGCGAGGTTGGGGCTGCACCCCTTGTGTCCACCTCTCTCGCTTCTGGGCGGGCCTGTTTCTAATCTTCTGCTTTTCTCAGATCCCCTGGAACCCAGCCACGGACATGTGGTGGCACGAGCTGATGAGCGGTGCCAGCACGGAGTGCGAGCCTGAGTGGTGCGACTCGGAGGATGAACTCTTCATCCTCTACACAAGCGGCTCAACTGGGAAACCCAAGGTATGCTTCCCAGCTCGCTGCCCACGGGGCCGGGCTGAAGCGCAGTAACGCCTTAGCTGTGGGAACCGGTGAGGGTCACGCTGGGAGGCTTCAGTAAGAAGAGGAGCCGTAGAAGTCCTGAAAGGGGCTGTGCTGGTCTCTCCTGCTGAGCTGCTGTTCAGGCTCAGTGGACTGGTGATGCTCAGCTTGGCCTGGGAGGGTGAGGGCCCTGGTGGGAGCTTGCCCTGACGGTGGCATGCCTTCTCCTCCTAGGGTGTGCTGCACACGGTGGGTGGATACATGCTTTTTGCAGCCACGTCATTTAAATACGTGTTTGATTACCAACCTGAGGATGTCTACTGGTGCACAGCTGACATTGGATGGATAACGGGCCATTCCTACCTCACTTACGGACCCTTGGCAAACGGGGCAACTAGTGTGTTAGTAAGTGCTGGATGGCAGCTGGGTGTTTTTACTCCAAGAAAGCGGCGATCCCTGCATCGCTCTGCGATGAGCGTGCTTCTCCTGCGTGCAGTGCCCTGGGCTCTGCGAGGAAGGGTGGTGGTCCCCGATGAGGGCATGGGTGACTGCTCGGTGGCAGACAGGGGGGCTGGTTTGCGTGTGGCTTTTGGGTGGTTAATTTTTCACATGCTCCCCTGTTTCTTTCCCTTAAAAGTACAAGCCTTGTGTACCAGGGGAGCCGGGGCTGCTGTGGGGTAATGCGAAAGCTGGATCAGGAGCAGGGAGTGATGTTTTCACTGCTGATGGTGATTTGACAACCTGCATTTAATTCCTCTGCCTGTATCTCCCTTGGCAGTGCACGGCTGTAACTTGTGTACAGATCAGGGAGCCAGAGGCCTGTATCCAAGACCCCCTGGGGAGATGCAAGCAGGAAAATCACTGTCCCCTTGGGGGAGTCCTTTTTGGGGTTCTTGGTACTTTTGGTTGTGGTTCTGTCACTGTGTTTGGACCTCTCACCCTTTACCATCTGTGCAGGGTCGTTTGGGCTGGTGGGACTGTGTCACTGTGGTAGCTGCCCAAGTGCCTGTGCTGCAAGGGTGTTTCGGGGGACGTTTGCTAGGACACCTGTGGTGGGGTGATGCTAAATCCATCCCAAGGAAGCAGTAACAGAGGTCCCTGGACTGGGCTAGTTTCACTGCATGGTGCCCCTGGCATTCCTGTAAAGACATACTAGGTTCCAACTGCTGTTCCCTGTTGCTGTTGGCTCCTCCTGCTTGGGAAAGTGCTGCAGGCCGGTAGCGGTAAGGAACGGCTGTGTCACTGCCCTGTCTCCTGCTCAGTTTGAAGGTGTTCCCACCTACCCAGATGTCGGGCGAGTGTGGAGCATTGTTGACAAGTACAAGGTGACCAAGTTCTACACAGCACCCACAGCCATCCGGCTGCTGATGAAGCACGGGGAGGAGCCTGTCAAAAAGTGAGTGCCAGTCCCCAGTGGCATGGGGATCCCTGGCTCTGGCACAGCCCGATGGGGACCAGGGGCCCCCGCTGCCTCGCTGAGCGGCAGCTTCCCCCGCGTATTTTCTGAACAGACCAGGACCCTCTGCCGTCTACACAGCAATATGCAGGCCATGTTTCTGCACTCCCAGCACTAACTTCATTATGGTGTTTCTGAGCAGGTCCTCCTCTTTCACCGTAAGCTGTAGCTAAGCTCAGGGGTTGCAGGTTCTGCCTGCTCCTGACCCAAAGCTCACAGAGGTGTGCTGGGCTTAGAGCCCACCCCACTCCTTGGTGCAAGGAAGGGAGGGAGCAGAGCCAAGCGGGAGCTTGCTGTGCAAGACACCAAAATCAGAGGTCTCCTCTCTTCCCCCTGGAAGAGGGCTGTGAGAAGGGTCTGGACTGTGCCTTGAAGCACCAGGTACCCTTTGGGTAGCCCAGGGGTTCCTGCAGGCTCTGCTGTGCAGCCAGCTCACAGCTACTGCGCTCCATGGCCTGCTGAGCCCCTGCCAGCCCTCTCCTCTCCGCAGGCACAGCAGGAAGTCTCTGAAGGTGCTGGGGAGCGTTGGCGAGCCCATCAACCCTGAAGCCTGGCTGTGGTACTACCGCGTGGTGGGAGAAGAGAGGTGTCCCATTGTGGACACGTTCTGGCAGACAGAGACAGTGAGTCCTCGCCCAGGTGTCCCTGGGACCTCTCTCTCCCTTGTGCTCCCCACAGGGTCTCTTTGCAGGTTTGCCGTAGTGTTTCTGTCGTTCTATGTGGGCTAGTCGTTTTGCTTGCCGAGAAGACTCTGGTGTGGCCTGCAAGTGTTGGTTCCCCTTCTCCTCTTTCTTTCCTGGACCTCAGGCAGGCTCCAAGGGGAGACCTACTTCTCCAAAGGGTCCCTGCCAGGTTCTCCTCTGCACCCTGCTCTCCTCCCCATCTCTCTCTCCCCCAGCAGCTCCAAAGCTTTGTGCCCAAACGCAAGCTCCCTGTCCCCTGTCGTATCCTTCCCAAGGCCTTGACTCCACAACTGCCCCGAGCAGCCTGCGTCTGGGATGCGACGTGACCAGAGCCAATGCAAACAGCTCTGGGACGGGCTGGCATGGCCCAAACGGACTTGTTTTTGCCTGTCTCTGCAGGGTGGCCACATGCTGACATCCCTCCCTGCTGCCACCCCCATGAAGCCAGGCTCTGCTGTGAGTACTTCTGTTCTCCTCCCCAGGGGCAGGGGGGGCTCCCTGGGGGCTGCGGCGAGGCACTGCAGCAGCAGCTGGCACCGTCTGCACCATGGCCTGGTGGTTACCAGCATGCCAGGGTGGTCGTGGGACGGTGGTGCATGTGGGGAGGTGGCCAGCACCCAAAATCCCAGGCCTGGCCCGACCCTGTGCAGCTGTGGTCAGGCCCCGTGTGCTACAGCACCTCCAAACTGCCCTTGCTGTGCCTCCTGCTCCCTCTGGTTCACGGGGTTTTTAGTGCGTGGGCTCACCTCCATGTCTCCTTGCTCTCTGGTCCCCATGGCAGACGTTCCCCTTCTTCGGTGTGGTCCCTGCCATCTTGAACGAGTCGGGGGAAGAGCTGGAAGGAGAAGCAGAAGGCTACCTGGTAAAGGGCTGATCTTCCCCACCCTCCCCTTGTCCATTCCCTGTGAGCTCTGGGACCTTCCCGGTAGCACACACACATCTCTGCTTACCATGGGCCCACATAGGGGACACCCTTGGTCGGTAGGGACTCCACTGCCAGAAGTCACTGGGAGTTTTATGCTATAAACAAACTGTCCAACTGATCATTAAATGCGCTTGAACACGTGGACAGGGAAGGAGGATGGGAACAACTCTTCAGCCAAGCTCCTTCCCCCGTGCAAAGCCTGGCGAGACTTTCCCAGTAGATCAGCACTGGGCAGCAAGTGCCTGAGTGTCCTCACTCACGGCTGTCTCTGGCATTTCTGTCACCGCGTGCAGACTGCATGCGTCTGTTGCCGTGGTGCGAGGCCTGGGCTGTTGGTTTTGCTCCCACTGACTCGGGTCTGCGTTTTTCACCGTCAGGTATTTAAGCAGCCCTGGCCAGGAATAATGCGCACGGTGTATGGAAACCACCAGCAATTTGAAACCACGTACTTCAAGAAGTTCCCTGGGTACTACGTGACAGGTGACGGTAAGGTTGACGGGGAGTGCGTGGCTGCAGAGGCCTGGGGACAGCAGTTTAAATCGTGCCGTGTCCTGGTCTCAGAATCCCTTATCGGTTGCTCCAAGGGCTGGCACTGCTTCCTCACGCTGTCATTTCTGGTTATTTTTAGGTTGCAGGAGAGATAAAGATGGTTATTACTGGATCACAGGGCGAATTGATGACATGTTGAATGTTTCTGGTAAGAACAAGTTTTGTCTTCAGTGGGGAGCAGTGTGCTTTCTGACACTAGTTGAGAGACACCTTGCTTTATGGGGGACGCTTCTGCATCTGTTTGTGACACCAGTCAAAAAAGGCACCTCGCTTTATGGCGGAAGGTTCTGCAGCTGTGACTGCCCAGCAACCTGTCCTCCTCTTAGAGGTTACAGAAGGTTCCTTCCCTCCAGTACACTGTCTCCAGAGGAAATGATGCAGAAAGTCACCAAGTCACAGACCCGTCTGTCTCGGAAATAACCCTGGCCATGTAGGGCTAACCTTGACACTGGATCAGCCTGCCCGGAGCTGTGTCTACAGAGGTGGAGATTCTCCCACCTCTCTTGACCGAGTCTTTGAGATGCAGCTGTTTCTGGGCCCATCATTTTCCGTATACTGCATTTAATAGCTCCCTCCCTCCTCTCCTGGAGGCTGTGGCCTACAGGTACTTACTGCTGGCTGTGGGATGCTGCTGTGCTTGTCCCTGGGTCAAACTAGATCTTTTCATCTGAGCAGCAGTGCTTGATCCTCCACCAACTGATCATTCTGGGAGTTGACCACCTTCCTGTGGTTTTCTGTGACAGCAGTCCCAGGGTTGGAATGTCAGAGGTGCAGCTGCAGGAGCAGAGGTGTACAGGAGTGACCTGCGCCTCTGTCCCGAGATGCGGAGCGTCGTTTCATCTCCCCACGGCAATGAGCTGCAGCAGTGCAGGGCCCTGCAAATCCAGCCTCTTCTTCCTCTCTGCCTTCCAGCTGACTCTGCGGGCAGGCTGCTTCTTACCAAATCCAGCTCCTCCTCAGCCTGCGCTTTGTTTAATCCCATGGCTGTGAACAGTTCATGATCTGTTAAAGAAAGAAGCCTAAAGGTGGGAGGGAGCACAGCCGGGGGAGGTGGCCTCACTCTGCAGGTGACTGATACCTGGCAGCCTTTGGGGCAGCCCGACCCCTGCACTGCTGAAAAGAGTTTCTCTCTCCAACTGTTGTCTTTTCTCGAGGAAATGAAACTGATGCTCTCAAACCTATAGTTTAGGGCCTCTTACACCTGCAGGCCTCTTCCTCCCAGCTGCAGGACCCCAGCCCCGTGCGGGTCCGTAAAGCACTGCCTCTCCTTGCTTCCAGGCCACTTGCTGAGCACCGCAGAGGTGGAGTCAGCCTTGCTCGAGCACGCTGCTGTCTCGGAGGCTGCAGTGGTCAGCCACCCACACCCGCTGAAAGGCGAGTGCCTCTACTGCTTCGTGACCCTGAGAGATGGCCACGAGTTCACCAAGAACCTGATGGATGAGCTGAAAAAACAAGGTAGGAACAGCCAACTACTTGGGAGATTGTGGCGGGGAGAGGGAGGACAGCGCTGGGCAGGAGATGGAGGGGTTAAAGGCTTGGGAGCTTGAAGGAGGGTGCGTTGTAGTCTGGGGAATGCAGTGTGGACAACTGCGACAAGGTGCCCCCTCTAATCAGAGAGCACGCTGGCGAAGGCTAAAATTAGTTCTCCCGGCCTTTGGCTGTTCACGTGATGCCACCTTTACCTCGTGGGAGTTGGCAGCTCTGCGGGACCGGGGTACCCGGCAGGCTTTCCTTTGCAGCGGCGCGCTCCTGCGTGGGTACGGCTCCCGCGGCTCTGCCTGGCAGGCTTTGACTCGCTGCGAGGACCGTTCGGTCGCTTTGGAGTAGCGCTCTGGGTGTTTGTGCTCTGCTCTCAAGGGAGCTCTTTCATCGCCACAGCCCGCTGCAGCATTTAGTATGGGAAACGGACCCGTGGCAGTGTAGCAACCCAATAGCAAATCAGTCCTTGCTCCATCAAAACGGTAACAGCGGTTGGTGTAGCCATTATAGAGGTCTTTGGAAGACGGAGAGAATGAAGAAATGCGTGTTCTTGCCTTTGGGAAGACGTGCTTATCGCCCCATTGGTGTTGCAGGTCTTGCTGCCCCCTCTCGGGGGCGTGGGCTCTGCATGTCTTAACTTCCTCATCCTGCCTGAAAAGGAATGATGTGGTCTCTCCTAGCACCTACAATGAAAATCTTTTTTTTTCTTTTTTTCCCTCTCCAGTCAGAGAGAAAATCGGACCGATAGCGACACCCGATTACATCCAGTATGCCCCTAGCCTGCCCAAAACCCGCTCAGGTAAGGGCCCAGTGACAGTGCTGGGGAGGACTGAGTAGTTCCTGCCAGTGGAAGGAAATCAGCCCTAAATTGCTTGTCCAGGGCCACTCAAATCCAGCGGGGAGCAACCTCGGGGCAAGCAGGATGCCGTAGGTCTGGATGCTCCCTGCTCCCATTAATGGATGCCAAAGAGATCCTGACTCCTGCTTTCCTTTCACGGCTGTCATTGCAGGAAAGATCACCAGACGGATATTACGGAAGATTGCCAAAAATGACCAAGATCTGGGGGACATCTCCACCTTGGCAAACCCAGGCATCATAAAACATCTTTTCAACAGCAGATGTGACACTAAACAGTAGCAGCATGACCTGTCCCTGCTGAGCAGAACTGGAGCGGCAGCCGTGTCCTGATGAGCAGGTCCCTTGAATAACCGCTGCCTGCCCTGGGAAAGAAACTTTCACCTCTTGAATCGAATGTACAAAAGTTATGGAAGAGAGAAAGGCCGGCTCTGGAGAGGCCGTGTCTCACTAGCGCGTCCGTGCCGTGGAGGAGCGTGTGCACTGTGCTCCAGAGGGGCGTCATACTTCTGAGGTTCAGCCTTGTGCGCAGGGGGACTTGTCCTTCTCCCTTTTTGGCACTTCGTTCTTGACTTTCAATTTTCTTCTTTTGGGAGGGGTGTTAATTAACTTTATGTAATTGAGGGGCCCACACAGTGGGAAGGAACTTTGGCCGTTGGAAGGGAAGTGTTACAGGAGTTACTCAATGCAGGCAGGCAAGGGGGGTGCATCTGCCACTGCCCACGTGCCACCGAAGCTTTCTGTTCTACTTGGAGTGCTGCAAGCTGCGCAGAACTTAAACACTCTCCCCTCGTAACTGCATAGCTGAGTTTCAGTTTTGCATCCACCATCCGAGCCTGTTGCTATAGTGGTCCCCTAGCCTGAAGGGGAGCGGGGTGAGGCTCACGGGAGCTCTGTGCTTTAATCGGCTTTTTTAGAGCAGTTTGGCACCAAGGTCTGCCGCTTCCTAACTGCGTGGTGCCAGCTGGCCCACTTCTTTGCAATCCAGGGTCCTTCACTGGCCACGGACATGACAGGGAGCCACGTACGGCCTAGGAGGAAAGGCCTTGCTCCGACATGATCCGTAGAGCACTGGTGCCACCAGCTCACGGCTGAACAGGCAGGCTGCGCAGCTGGATGCTCCTTTGCGTCCTGGGGTAGGCGTGGGTGCTGCTGCTCCCAAAGGAATGGAGGGGAAGGCAAAGCCAGGCAAAAGCGCCTTTCCCATCGCAGGCAAACCAGGCCCTGGGGGAGGGCATGCCACAGCCGCTGCTACAGCAAAGAAACGAAGGCAGGCAGGGCTGTGTTAGTCCTCGATGGTGGAAGGTGTCTGAAGTTAGCTTTTGCTTACATCTGATGTGGCTGTATGATGATGAGCAGTAAAAAACCCCAAACCTCTAGCCCAGGAGCCTGAATGTCACAGGGGTACTGCCAAAGCTAGTCTTCAAAGGATTTACATTTAACTCCAGCCCTGGTTGTTGAGCTGGGAGAGATTCCCCCTTTGTCTGTATGAAAACTGCATGTGAACTGTCTGATTTTTGCACTTAAACCAAAGGAGAAACAGGCTTTAAAACGTGCTGCAGCAGCTGTTTTGGCAAGTGCCAAGGTACAGGGCTTTACCTGTGAACTGAGCTGGCTTTTGGCTGGGCTAGAAAGGCCGAGGCAGCCGCCTGGGGGTGGGTGTTGGGGGTGCCGTTGGCAGAGTCCCGAGTCTCAGCTCTTACCTGCTGCTCTCACTGGCACAGCACGCGCCTGTCCGCCACAACCTCAGCGTGGGCCAGTGGCCCGCGTGCCCCCCCGTGGCTCTGTAGCTCGGGATCGTTGACAAGGATGCATCGTCTCTCCTCCTCAGTTACTCTTTGTCTGCTCTGTAATTTTGGCTGGCAACAGCTAGAGTTTTATGCAAAATTGAATAAAGTTCAAGGAAACAAAATGGTAAACAGGCTTTGTGCATGGGTTGTCCGCTGTGACTGGGGCGGTGCGGCTGCTCTGGGGCAGAAGCTCGGCTCCAGGGCTGGAGCCTGTGCCTCCGTTTCCCCCTGGTTTCCAGCCAGCGTTGTTCCACCAAGGCTCCTGGGAAGCACAAGCCAGGGTGCCACCCCTCCGTCATCACTTCCCCAGCGCAGGACCAAGGCTGGGGAGACAGATGAGCAGCCAGGGAAGCTCGGGGCTGGCGGTAGCTGCCTCGCCTCCGCACCAGGCCCCAGCCTCTGCCTCCACTCTGCTCCCCGGTGTCGCCTTCGGCTCGGGCCTCACCAGCAGCTGCCTCCAGCAGCTCGGGGGCCCCGCCACGGTGCTCTCCTCCCGCTCCCCACGCCTGCAGCTAACCTTGGGCCTTTGCTGCTCTGGCAAACTGCACGGTCGCCGCTCCTCCTGGTGCCGGTCTTACCTGGCACCTCTCCCACCAGCAGCGCTGCAGAGCTGAGCGCCAGGACACATCTCCAGCGCGGCGCTGCGCAGCCTGACAGCAACCAGAGCCAAAACCGGTGGCTTGGCTTTAGCTGGCCCCGGCCTGAAGGGCCAACGCAGGTGTACGCTGCCCAGAAGCCGTGCCTGGCCAGGGAGGAGGCAAACGCCCCCCCTTCGCATCTAGTCTCGGACAAAATTGGCACAAGATGATGCTCGGATTGCACGCACGGTTTAATCTCTGGCTGAGGGTAATCACCTGCCCCCTGCCAATGAAACCACCACCCAGGAATCGGTCACGCTCACAGAACCGGCCTCTTCCCAAGCTGAAGGATTGAGGATTTAAGCACGCAGCAATGCAGCCGGCAGGGCGCTGGCCTGTCCGTCACCACGTTCATTGTTCAGAACTGCTGGGTGCCGCGCTCTGGTGTCACCCAGAGGGTAGTGCTTCACCAGGGTGCAGCTTTTATGTTTCCCCTTGAACTGCTCAGCTGAGGAGGAAGAGGGGTGGCGGAAGAGGCAAAAGCCCATGGGATGGAGAGCCTGCGCACCTCTGGCCCTCCACCGCTGCACTGTTCCCACTGATGCATGAGGCCTGGCGGGAGACGCATCTCCTCATCCGGTGGTGCTGGTCCCGGGGTGAAGCGCTTGGCAGCTGGGGGCTGCACTCGCTCAGCCTCTCCTGCAATTCCATCACTTCCCAGCCTCGGCCCGCCCCGCATCCGCGATCCGGGCTCTCGGGCTGCGCGCACAGCCGCAGACCAGGCCGGAGCTGCTCAGCGCGTGACTTGCGGGGGGTGCACGGGCGCGAGCCCTTGGGGATGCAGGGTTCACGGGCGCGGCGCCTGTGACGCCGGGCTCCAAGTCAGCTGGGCGCTGGGCGCTGCCGCCATCGTTGAGGGATTCCTGCGCCAACCCGCAGGGACCTGTCGGACAGGGCAGCAGATGCAGCCCTCCCACGGGAGGGCAGGGCCTGCCAGCCGCAATGGGCACTGCTGCCTGCCCTGTGTAGCACAGAGGCACTATTTGGGGTGAGAGCCCAGCCCCACAAAGCGGGAACTGGGCAAAGCAAAAGCGAGCAAGAGGCCCTTGGGCAAATTACACCAGGGCAGCTGTCCCTCGTGCAGGAACCCTGAGGATCCTCAGGCACAGGGAAGAGCAGAAATGAGGGCAGCAGCAGGACCGGAAGGGGGGCAGGAGGGGCCGTGGGTGTGTGGAGCTGGGCTCCCCTCTGTAACCCGGGAAGCACTGAGGCACTGGGCCACAAATCCCACAGCGGAAGGCTGTTACTTGCACATCCACCTTTCTCCTGCCAGTCCCTAGGCTTTGGGCTAATAATGCAGCAATAATGCAGCGTCACGGAGCAGGAAACCGGGAAGAGCATGAGTGCCTGCGGTGGCACATTCACCCTTTGGCTTTGCTGTATGTAGCCCTGCCCACGGGGACGCCCAGAGCAATGCTGTCCTGGGAGGTCACGGCTGGGACGTGCCCAGGGCAGGGCCGCCGGAGCAGGCCGAGCAAGGGAGTCCCTTCTTCCTGCAGGGGGAAGTGCAGAGGAGAGGCTGGGGCTGGCACCCAGGATGTTTTGAGCAGTTGCATCCACAGAGTCCCTCCTCACCGTCCCCAACACGTCAGACCTTGGTAAGCGCACCCTAAGGAGAAGATGGCTGTGGCAGATCAGCTCCTCGGCCAGCGGAACAAGGTGGGCGGGATGGGGCATCGCCTCCTCACACCAGGTAAGGGGTGTCCAGCACTGCCACCCCAGCCGCCACCCCGCCGTCCGCGTGCTCGATCGCCTTCGTCCGCAGGAGGTGGCCAGCGGCCTTGTTCATCACCATCTCCTTGCCCTGTCTGCAAAGAAAAGGGCAACTGAGCACCTGCAGAGCAGAAAGCTTACGGCATTTCACCTCGGACAATTTGGTTCACGTTCCCTGCCACAGCGCGGGGCAGGTAACTGGCACGTGATAGCCCCAGGGCTAAGGCAGAGGTCTCCACAGACAACAGAGCTGCGTCTCTTTTGTGCCTGCCAGCCAGGGTGCCCTTTCTCAGCTGGGCCATTTTGGTCTGACTGCTCTGCATCCAGGCAGTGTCAGGTTCCGAACGCTGCCAGGGTACATTTCTTTCTAAAATGGTACCAGAAGGACTTTAATTTATAAGCTGTGGAAACATTTCTATGGGCCTACGAGGGTTTTAAAGAAAAGCAGCAGCTATTTAGGGTTGAACGTGACCTCATTAAGCCTTCAGACATTTCTGAGAT
This sequence comes from Scopus umbretta, assembly GCA_013400535.1. Classification (NCBI taxonomy): domain Eukaryota; kingdom Metazoa; phylum Chordata; class Aves; order Pelecaniformes; family Scopidae; genus Scopus; species Scopus umbretta. Next base: position 182,094 of record VZTL01013382.1, read on the forward strand.
CGCCAGGGCTTCAGAAAAGCGTGTGGCTGCATCCAGAACCCGAGCAGCGCTCCCAGAAATCGGGGATGAGACGCGGCAGTTCCACGCGGCCGTTACACCAGTAACCGCCAGCACCAGCTCTGGGGTTTTTCAGCAGCTCGTTTGGCAGCAGGTACAGAGCGGCAGCTCTGAACACAGTGCTCAGAGAGCTGCTGACAGGGGCGGAGGCTGAACGGTCACGTCCGTCCCCTGTACCTCCACCTCTCCGGAGACATCTGTCCTGCCGCCGTGCTCAGGCAGCGCGGAGGGGAAAACGCTCCCAACCCAAGTGCCGGCTGGAGCAGGTAACCACCCCGTAACGCAAGCACGTGTCTCACCTGACATAGACACCAAAAATACCGAGCTCGGAGATGCACTCGGACACTTGTAGGGGACTGTGAGCCCTCAGCAAGTAATTCATGGCTGGTTGTGGTTTGATCTTATCCATTAAGATGTAGGAGGTTCTCTCAGGGCTGTCTCTGATCTTCTCCAGAACCTGCCTGAGCTCTTCACCATAGAGATTGTTCCCTGACAACAAAACCACAAGTCAAGCACTTCCCAGCACAGCAGAAGCTGTTGGCCCCAGCTCTGCAGCCCCAGCAACCCAAACAGACGCAGCCTTTGCCTCCCCACGTGCTGCCTGGGCTCCTCACACCCCAGTTCTGGGGCCTAGGGAGCTCCTCCAGGAGCAGCACTACCTTACTGCCATGACTAGACCCCATGGCTACAAGTAGCTACAAGCCAGCCCACCCCACCTTTTATCCCGCAGCACAGGACCAGGAGCCATCCCAGAGCTACTGCCTCTCCTGGATACAGCACGAACCGCAACGAAAACCCACGCAGACCCGCTCAGCTCATACCTCCACCTTCTCGCTGCGGCTTCAGCACGAACCGGTCAGGGTCAGCGATGGCCGTAGCAGCTATCTTGTCACCCTCTTCTCCCTGGCAGGAAAGGATGGCAGCAGCAAAGCATCAGGGAGGAGCAGGGGCTCCTCGACAGATCCCTCTAAGCAGGATCAACGGGGTCCCCCAGGGACCGCAACAGAGCCCTGTCATCTTCTTAACCAAAGAGAAACATCACGCAGGCCAAGCACACGTCTGCATGCTCGTCCCTGCTCCAGCCCCGCTCACACTCACCATGTCCAGGGAATAGAGTCCAGCAAACGTTGCTCTTATTCGAGCGACAGCCTCGGCGCGGCCAGGCAGTAATCTCTCCAGCGTCCCTGGCCGGCTCAGCTCCTGCTGGACCTTCTTGGTGCCTGCGAGTTGGGTAGCAATGTCAGGGCACTTCACGGCCCTCGATCTCTCCAGCAGCAACCGTGCCTCCCAGTTCTGAGACAGAAAGAGAGCAGCCATCCCGTCAGGGGGAAAAAAAAAAAAAA
>VZTL01013383.1:301-12087 GCA_013400535.1 Scopus umbretta
GACTGAGCACTGGCAAAGATTGATGAGAGAGAGGCTGTGGAGTTTCCCTCCTTGGACAGGATGAGTTCCCTTCCAGCCTCAACCATTCTGTGATTCTGTGATTTTGTGATTCTGTGAGTACTGTGATACTAGGTGATTTGGGACATAATTCTAAACATTGACCCTTTTTAAGTATCATACCTCTAACATCTAATTTGTTTGTTCTGATTTGAATTAGTCTTTCTTCAGTAATATTTTAAATAAAGAAAACTAGCATAGGAGATATGTTTTTCATGGTTTCTTGCTTGGGCCTGTCACTGGTACTCATCTTGTTTGTTTGTTGGTTTTGGTGGTTTTTGTTTTTGTTTTTGTTTTTTTTAATTAACTCTTCCTTTGACTGGCTCACAAATCAATTCTGGTTCATTTCTATTTTCTCTGAAGCTTTCAAGTGGCAGGTTATGTGACTGGTATTCACCTTCACCACCTTGAACATCTTTCCTCCCAGTTTTAACTGAGACTGTTAAGCTCTGTGCCTCCTGTGCAAATCAAAAATGAACTCATGCTGTAAGACATCTAGCATACATCCTTTTTGTTTGTTTGTTTTAAGAATCTGAACCATTTTCTGCATATAGACGCATAAATTCACCCGTCAACACATATCCTATAATGTAATAAGGACTTTTCTTCATGACTTTTCAAGACTTTTCAATTTGCCAAGACAGTGAAATAGGTAATGTGTACCTGCCTATTTGCAGGTCATGCAAGGTGGTAATGTGTTTTCCTCTGCAGTTAAGTGTTCATTGGGGAAAAAGGAACACTGAGAGCTTTCGTAAGATTCCATTGGAACTACTTGTTCTCTCACCAACATGTTTTGAACAGCTGTCTAATTTGGAGTCTGGTTTTCAAAAAATTCAAATCATGTTCACTAATAAGGCAAAGAAAGAAGGAAAGAAAGAAAAAAAGAAAGAAAGAAAGAAAGAAAGAAAGAAAGAAAGAAAGAAAGAAAGAAAGAAAAGGAAAGAAAGAAAGAAAGAAAGAAAAGGAGAGAAAGAAAGAAAGAAAGAAAAGGAAAGAAAGAAATAGTAACTTTTGTTATGCTGTGTGATGCTGTTAATGAATAATTTCTTATTTTCTTTGACAGTTCTTGATTTTTGGTGCAATTTCTTCACTGGTTGTTTACTGCTAGTTCTGCCCACTTCTTGTGCTAAATTCTGATCTAACAGTATTTGCACATGGATCCAAACTCCTTATTTACACTGAAAGATATGAGGGAAAAAAAAAAAAAAAAACAGCAAATTTGCCATGGTTAATTTGCTTTCTCTTTGCTCTGTTAACTTAAAGTTTATTGATCCTACAGCGGAGAAACTGCTGTTTGCCTCTATAGACATCTTGTAGATCACTTTTCATGACTCTTATGATCATTACTCTTTCCTTTTTCCTCCTAAGTCTAGCAAAGTGCTGTCATGCTTTTGTGTGCACAATCTACACAAAAATAATGATGCAGCTTTTCTGGATTTTTCTTTTCTGGATTTTTCACCCACATGTTCAGTAAGTAAAAACCACATGTTACTGAATAACCTCATTTCATAACGTCATTAACTTGGTTTTCTAATGTAAAAGTTTTTTGATTATTCTGTCCTCTAATATGTATTAATGTATCTATTTCTTTCATTACTTTTTGACCTGATAGACTATTAATTTGGGCATTTTTGTTGGGTTTTTTGTTGTTGTAGGTTTTTCCCCCAACAGAGGTTCTAAAATATAAACCAAGATCCTGTTATATGTTAGTTGAGGGAAAAGGCACAGTGGGAGTTCATATCTTGTCTGACATCAGTTTGAGATTAGGATGTCTAAATGTAGATGCTTACATATGGAAGTCTTCATATATTCTAGATGTATAAGTAATTGTCATAGTCCATGAAAACATACTGCATACATTAAATTATACATAAACAACAATTTACTTATTCACAAACTATATACTTAAAGTACAAGTAGACACCTCAGTTGCTGTTCTTGTCTTGAAATGAATCCTATCTCTGAGATTCCACAGGTATAAGTGCTGAAGCCAAAGGAAATTTGCTGCTCAAAGTTAACCACAAGACAAAATTCCTTTGGAGATCAGATTATATTAATTTTGTTCTCCATGAGTGCTGATGGTAACTTCCTGACATGGTTGATCAAGGACCTGAAGAGACAAGATGCTCTGCTGGACCTGATACTTACAAACAAGGAAGAACTGGTCTGAGATGTGAAGGTTGGAGACAGCCTTGGCTGTAGTCACCATGAGATGGTGGAGTTCAGGAGAGAAAATAGCAATAGATGTATCATAACCTTGGACTTGAGGAGAACATGATTTGGCCTGTTCAGGACTCTGCTTGCAACAATCCCATGGGAGATGATCCTGGAAATCTGGTTGATTTTCAAGGATCACCTCCTCCAAACTATAGTATGGTCCATCCTGATGAGCAGGAAATCAAACAAAGGTGGCAGGAGGCCTGCAAGGATGAACAAGGAGCTCCTGAAAAAAACTTAAATATGAAAAGTAACTTACAAGAGATGGAGTAAGGATAAATGACCCAGGAAGAATATAGAGCCTCTGTCCAAGCATGGAGTGTTGGGGTCAGGAGAACTAAAGTCCACCTTGAATTGAATCTGTCAATGGATGTGAAGGGCAGCAAGGAAGACTTCTACAGGTGAACCAGCAGCCAAAGGAAGACTGGGAAAGATGTTGGCCTGCTGCTGCATGGTGCAGCAGGTCGTGGTGACAAAGGATATGTATGGATTTATGAAGGTGAAATCGTGCATGACCAAACTGATATCTTTCTGCAATGAAATAACTAGCTTGGTAGATAAGGAGAGTGCAGTGGGTGTTATTTATCCTGCCTTTAGCAAGGCTTTCCACAATGTCTCCCATATCATTCTCATAGATGAACTGATGAAATATGGGCTGGATAACTGATCGTGTGAAATGGATTGAAACCAAACTGAACTGCTGGGCTCAAACAGTTGTGATGAACAACATAGTCTAGCTGGAGGCCAATTAATGATGTATCTCAGAGATTAACACTGGGGCCAATACTATTTAACATTTTCATTAATTACCCGGGGAAGAGTGTATCCTTGGCAAGTATTCAGATGATATAAAACTGGGAGAAGTGGTTGACAAATCAGAACGGGATCAGTCAGGGATTCAGGGGGACCTTGGCAAGCTGGAGAAATGTGCCAATGTGAATCTCAGCAAGTTCAGAGAAAGGAAATACCAAGTCCTGCACCTGAATAGGAATACCACATGCACAAATACAGTGTGATAGCTGACTGGCTGGAAAGCAACTTTGCAGAAGACAACCTAGGGATCCTAGAGGGCACCAAGATGGACATCATCCAACAGGGTGCCCTTGCAGCAAAGAAAGCCAACTGTGTCCTGGGCTTTGTTAGGCAGAACAGTGACAGCAGGTAGAGGGAGGCGATTCTGCCCATCTACACAGGACTGTTGAGATCATATCTGGAGTGCTGTGTCCAATGCCGAGCTTCCCCCAGAAAGAGAGACATGGACATACTAGAGCAAGTTCAGTGAAGAGCAAAGAAGATATTAAAGGATTGGAATATATATCATATGAGGAGAAGCTGAGAGTGCTGAGACTGTTCAGCCTGGTGAAGGCTTCAGCTCAGGGTGTTTTTATCAATGTGACTAAATATCTAATGGGAGGTGCAAAGAAGACAGAACTGGACTCATCTCAGTGGTGTTCAGTAAAAGAAAAGGAGGCAATGAGCACAAAGTAATATTCTGTTTAAATATATTTATTATGAGGGTGGTAAAATAGTGGAACAGGTTGCCCAGAGAGATTGTAGAATCTCTATCCTTGGAGATATTCAAAACATGGCTGTACGTAGCCCTGGGCAACCTGCTTTAGGTGACCTTGCTGTGAGAAGGGTTTGGACTGGAGGATCTCTAAAGGTGCCTTCCAACTTCAGTCATTCTGTGATTCTGTGATTCTGCATTTGGTGTTGACTCCAGATTCTGAAGTTCTGGGGCAGAAGTTCAGGTTGTTGTGCATGTTAACTCACCACAATATGAGTTTCAATAAGAAGCTATTGTTTCAGGAGAAATGTGTAGAAAATTTGATTTGTCTTAGCTAAAATGAGAATGTTAGACTAAATTAATAAATGTTAATTGAATGCAAGATAAAAAATTAAACTGGCATGCTTGGGGACACTAGCCTAGGGCATATTTCTGTTCATTCTATTGAAGGTGTTCCATCTTTGGTAGTAAGTGAAACAAACTTCAGTGCAAAAAATTGTCACATTCTAGAAGTAAGAAATATAGTGTGAATTCTAGATTTTTCTCATGAGTTTCCTAACTTTGCTCTTCAAAAACATGATTTTTTTGTCTGAAATGTAATAGAAGAATAAGAATTACATTTCCTTTATTATCTTGTAAAATATATTTTGGGAAAAAAAAGACTTTTACTGTTTATCTTCATAGCTTTTACTACAATGAAGTATCAGTTTCTTCTGAGGGCTTTCTAAGTACCTCAGTTACACCAAAATGATAAATGAAATTCCTCATATATGTCTAATGCTCTAAATTACAATCAACCCATATATATTATGTCATCCATACTGTACTGGTCTCATGTAGCACCTTCAATAGACATTGAAAAAAAGTACAGATGATACTCAGTAATGATGCTTAGTAATGTTGCCGTGTTCCTTCCATTCTCACGTATACATTATTTGATTTTTTTTCTACCTGCATGATCATTTTACCCTCAGTTTTATTTTTAATATTAATTTCATCATGAACTTTGTCACGTTACCTCCCACAGGCCTTTTAATAGTTTCTGTTATATGAAGAGGTTGGTTTTTTTTTTTAATTACTGTATTTAATGATTCTAAGTTCTAGCCCTATTAACGAAACTAATTCCATGCAAGGAGATGAACCTTTTTTATTTTGGGCAAATGCCAAAACCTTTCTGTGAAAGGCTGCTATATCAGATTTCTCAGCAAGAAAGAAGCAAGGAAATTAGCGTGTGGATGAATCTAAGATGAAAATTAACTATTTTTGAAAAACAAACCTCTGTTAAATACAAAAGTATTTATGAATAAATTTACAGGCAGCACAGATGGTATTTGATGACACTTTATCTCGAGGGGAAAAGTATTCTTTTTTACGTTAAAACATCATTTTTGTAGGTTTGGGACTATTTGGCAGAATATAACACTCCTTTATGTGCACTCCTCCTAATCAGTGCATCTGCAAACTGACAGTTAGATCCTGTTGGCAATCTGGAAGATATTTCAAGTATGTACTGTATTTTCAGATTAATTGCATTTAGTTTTCTTAACAAAGCAGGTTAAAGAGCATGAAACCTGTGTATAAATACTGAAGGGCAGCAGTTTCTGATCTTAAGCTAAAGCAGTTAAGTAAATCTACCTGTAATCCTGGGTTTGAAAGCTTCAGTGTCAATTTTTGTGTATATGTGATTATAAAGGGCGAAAAAAAAGGAAAAACCAAATAACCTTGTTTTCACAAATGCTGGTTGCAGTGATATGATCCACTTCCTTCACTCTCTTTACTGCCTCTCACTTTCTGTTCTTCCTTCCAGTAAGAGTCTTTTCAGAGCATTATTTCATTGTGCAACTTTAAGATATATTGGTTACTAAGATGATATAAATCTCTTTTCAGACAATGATTTTCTTGTCTAAACACCAGTCTAAACATCCCAAAGAATCTTACATAAAAAGGACAGAAATTGAGATTGTTACTTTATGCAGAAACCTTGCTTTTCTAACTCAGAGTGGGGTTTCAAATATGGAATCAAAAGAACACCTTCTTAAGTTCACATCTTTGTATATGAATGTCCTGGTTTCAGCTTAATTCAGAGTTCATTTTCTTCCTAGTAGCTGGCATAGTGCTGTGTTTTGGATTTAGGATGAGAATAATGTTGATAACACACTGACGTTTTAGTTGTTGCTAAGTAGTGCTGACACTAGTCAAGGACTTTTCAGCTTCTCATATCCTGCCAGAGAAGCTGGGAGGGGGCATAGACAGGATAGTTGACCTAAACTGCCCAAAGGGCTATTCCATACCATATGACGTCATGCTCAGTATATAAACTGGGGCAAGTTGGCCTATGAGTTTTCTCACTTTTACTCTTCCAATTCTCTCCCCCATCCCACCAGGGCAGGGGGAATGAGTGAGCGGATGTGTGGTGCTTAGTTGCTGGCTAGGGTTAAACCACAACAATGAACTAGAGTTGGAATGTAAGTGGTATTCTAGCATGAGATGTTAGGTACAAAAAATCAGATGTAATGTTGAACTTTTTTTCTTGCATCTCCCTTCCTTTATTTGATCACAGAACTGCCACAAACTTAATTAATGTCCAGGTGATCTATATCTTCATGCTTCAGTGAAAATACAAGTGGACTAAATTTTTGCCGCCTACAATTATGGCTAAAACTAAGAAGGTATTTTCTCTCTTACAGTTAAAAATTTCTTATTTTATTACATTGCTTAACTCATAACTGCTTTTGGGTTTATCATATTATTTAGGCCTAACTAAACAAAATTTAAAAAGGACATAATAACATCTTATTGAGGACACAAATCTAAACTGCTACTCAATAATATAGGCTATTCTACTTATTAGCCTTTATGAGTTATACATGAATCTTTAGAACAAAAAAATGCTTATTAACATATTCAGCACTCCAGACAAGGTGATGGATTTATACTACAAGGACATTGTTTACTTTAGTTCTAGTCTCCTGTTAAAAGAATCAGTCATGAAACCTGAATATGACCAATCATATTTTGTGAATGAAAAATAATTAGTAATTACGATAACCAGTTTTCAAAACATCCTTTGATTAAAACTAGTGGACTAGTCCTTCACAACCATAGCTCTTCTAGACAAGGGTAGTATCTGCTAGATTTGTACATGTAACTCCATATTCCCGTGTATTAGTCCCATTTTATATGAACTATGCATTCATTTCAAAGTCTGTAGGATATCTTAATGGTTCAAATGATATTTGAATATCATTCTTGTACCTAGAGGGCTTGAAGACATTGTACCACCTGTGACATTAAGATGATCTCTCAACTGTGTGCAACTGGTGAGATTTCTATTAAGCAACTAATAAGATTTGACATTCCTATTTTGAAAAACATGAAATTTCTGAACCAGATTACAACAGATAGGAAGTCCAAGACTACTACCCATAGTAGTCTGTCCTTCATTCTTTTTTTTTTTTTTTTTAAAAAAAACTTTTAAGCATTCTTTTTATTATGACAAGGAAAAATAAGTAAGAAGCTAAGCATTGTTCATAGCATATGAAGCACGTTCTGGGAAGATTAATCTTATTTTTAAAGGTACATTTTCTATGACTGTGCTTAAAGGTACCATCATGATTCTTTAACAGTCAAATTTTAGATCCTAAATCATAGAATCATAGAATCATAAAGGTTGGAAAAGACCTCTGAGATCACAGAGTCCAACTGTCAACCCAACACCACCATGCCTACTAAACCATGACTCGAAGTCCCACATCCACACGTTTTTTGAACACCTTCAGGGATGGTGACTCCACCACCTCCCTGGGCAGCCTGTTCCAATGCCTCATCAATCTTTCAGTAAAGATTTTTTTCCCAATATCCAGTCTAAACCTCCCCTGGTGCAGCTTGAGGCTATTTCCTCTCATCCTATCACTAGTTACTTGGGCAAAGATAAAATGTACTTGTGATAGTTACTAAAGGATTTCAAGGGGATAGAGAAGTATCACTTTCCTTATAGATTTTTAGTAAGAATATATATATATATATGAAGTCAGGTCCACTGTATAGAAATGGAAATTAAATACTCTGAAAACATACTTGCACAGCACACAGGCATTAGAAAAACATACTGAGAGAAGATTAATAAGCAGAAAGTATTCAAGAATTAATTCTTATGGTCAAAAAGCTGTAGAGTTGAACAATGGTATCAGCCTTTAGAGTTTTACTTATCTCTAGTGGTAATTAAATTCATGATTCCTAAAAATTTTAATGAGAATTCATATCGTTCATATGTTCAGCTACATTTAAATGCAATAAGATTCTCATAAAGACACATTAATATAAATTGTATGTTTTTCCACACTGGATGTTACTGTTACAAGTTCAATGGGACTAATTCATGGGTCTATAAACACAAACTTGAGTACTTTACTACAGCAAGGTGCTTACTGACATCATGGAATGAAGCCATATTTAGTAAAAGCATGTACTCCAGAACCAAAACTGAAACACAGGAAGTGACTAAATAGTATATTAATTATATTACATATTATATACTAATATCAAAATAAGAAAAATAAAACAGGTTATTAATTTTTTCTCATAATACATATTCTGGTCCATTCTGTTTAAAAATAACAGAGTTCTCTTTATGGTGTCAGTGAATTTTGAGTTAAAATCAGTGGGAAATAAGATTCACAGGGAGATTCCATGACTAAACATTTTTGGTTTTATTTGAGAGCTTCAAGTAAAAGTATCAGGAATTTCCCACAGTGTTACCATAGTTTAACTATTAATTAAAAGCATTAAAAAATATAAGGACATTTTCTATTTGTAATATTTACAAGTGACTTAGAATTTGAAACTGAACATGTGTCCTGGTTTCAGCTTAGTTCATTTTCCTTCTACTAGCTGCTATAGTGCTGTGTTTTGAACTTAGTATGAGAACAACGCTGATAACACGCTGATGTTTGAGATGTTGCTCAGTAGTGNAGCCTGAAGACTGGGGAAAAGAAGGGTTTGAATGAATTTAGAAGGGGAAAAGTTCATTTTTAAAGGATATAATTAATTGGTTGCCTTGGGACTGAAACTAATTAGGAAAGTAATAAGAGCAGAAGTACTTAAAAAAAAAAAAAATCTGTATGTATTATTTGGTCTGATACTCCTGTAGTTTTTATGTGCATTTCTAGGACTGAGTGCTCAAAAAATAGCAGAATATTCTGTGTGCTTTTCCTCTGCTTTGGCCCAGACACTTTTGTAAACCATCAGCTTTTTTACTGCACCCCTTGGACAAAGCATCATAACATAATAAAACTAATCAAACAAAGAAATACACCTGGAAGTAACATCTCTGACAACGACTCAATAAGCAGTTACAGCTACATCAAGAAACTAGACTTTCATCTTGGATTTAAAAGTTAAATCAAGCTGAAATATCTTCACAACAAAGGTGTTCCAAGGAGATGACATATAACCAATGAAATGTCTCACTCCTACAGCTCACAAAACAGTATTGGGGGGAAAAAAACCCATCAGTGAGATTTTCTTGCAATGATCACAAGATCAATGTATACGCTTAACACAAAATGAAGAAGATAAAAGTATCTTCCTTTAATTTATTTTGAGTTACAGGTAGTATGCAGAACATACCTAATACTTATGTTTTAATTGCTCTGAAAAAGTCATACAGAGAATAAGCTCACCACTAAAGATGCAAAGTTAAAAAACAATATTAAACCTATCTAAGATACTGTGGAGGATTAATTTCTTCTGGCTTAATATTCATTACCATTTAGATGATGCCCTGCATACATTAATGTTTAATTTCTGCGCTGTAAAAAATTCAGCATAATCATTGTTTTTGTTTTGAAATTAGCATAAGTTTTGCATTGACAGGAGTTAGTACATATAGATTTTTGGTAGGTATTTTTTCATTTTTTTTTTATTGTTAATTTTTTCTCAGTGCAGTGCATCTCTAATTTCATCTGGGCTATTTGGTATTACTGATAATATAAACTTAACCATCAGCAACTTAATAGCAATTAACATATCTCTCATGTGGCATTTTTTCTAGCTTCAGAGAATTTTTTAATGAGGCTGGTTAAAACAACTTATTTGTTGTTCAAACTGGTATGTAAAATTAGAGGCCTTTTTCACCGCAACTCTTCTTTTTATAAATATCACTTCTTTACATAGTTAAATTACCCTTCTATTAATATGTATTGTAGTGAGGAAGGTAGGGAACTTGAAACATTTTGCTCATATTTCTTTTATACCAGTTTCCCAGGTGCCATATTTTTTACACTAAAATCTGTACTTTTATGGTGAGAAAACCTTTGTTATTTGGAACACAAAAAATTTATGCTAAATTTTCTCTAAGTTTCAGCTGATATAATATTCTATTTTATCAAAAGCATCAAAAAGCTAACAACTTCAATTCTAAATATGGGTGTATCTCATTCTTTCAATTTTCTGGATTTTATTTTTTCAAAGAAATTATTAGGGTGATTTATTTAATGTAAAACATTTTAGGTTCTTATTCCTGTATTGGAATTCTTTGAGGGATGTCAAATTGAAGTTCTGAAGCCCTGTCGTATCTTAGGTATATAAATTAAAGAGAAATTGCTTATTTTATTTATCCACAACACAAAAGTGAAGACTAACAAAAAAGATTAGAAGTTGAATGCATCTTTATTTAAAATGAGTAACAATGTTCTGTAAAAACCTGAAAACAGTGTGTTGACTGTGTAAGTTTTATTATCAAGGTGAAAATGTAGAAGGTAAAATATGTTATAGGACAAAATCTAGCAAACTAGCCAAAACACATATGCAAAATTGTGAATGATATATCAGCCCCGTGACTTACTTTAGAAATCTAGTTTGGAGAAACAGCAGAACAGCTGTTCACAGCTGAAACTATTAAACATATTGCAAAGGTAACCTATGCATTTAATGGAAGAGACCTTTGTGTCAGTTAATCTATAGAGAATACATAGTGACTGTGTCTGTTACTCTACAGAGAGATAATATGAAAGATATCCTTATTTTCTGTTTTCTTTATGTTTCAAAATCCTCAAACATATTTTTGCCAAAAATACTTTTTAAAATAGATTATCAGTATCAAAGATACATATCACATTGATTTGGACCTCTGCAAAATAAAAAATAAAATCTTTTTTTCGGGGGGGGGCGGTAGTCATATTTTGTGCATAGCTCATATGGCATTAACAATCAACCCAGTTTGAAACACACAGGTGCTGGTAATAAGAGCTGATTCTGATATATTTTGGTGATAGAAGCCTTTCACTGATCTCATATAATTTCTTTTGATTTCCTTGAGTTATCCTGTTAAGCAGTTAAGTTAAACTGATTTTAGTCATGCCTATAAATGCCAACTGAAGTCAGTACTGTCTTACTTTGTGATGTTACTGTTTCTTCAGTTTTGATTTGGTTGGGGAAGGAAGAAGAGGATTGTTATAATGAACCTTGGCTTTCTTACAATTACTTTTTTAATCTTATAAAATTAAATCCTCTCAAATTGGTTGTATGTATTTCCTTATTTGTAGAAATTTCCCTAATCAATGTCTTATAGAATCATAGAATGGTTTGAGTTGGAACGGACCTTAAAAATCATCTAGTTCCAACCCTCTTTTCATGAGCAAGGATATCTTCCACTAGGTCAGATTGCTCAAAGCCCCATCCAACCTGATCTTGACTACTTCAGGGAGGGGATATCCACAACTTCTCTGGACAACCTGTTCCAGTGTCTCACCACCCTCATTGTACAGCATTTCTTCCTAATATCTAATCTAAATCTACCTTTTTTCAGTTTAAAACCATTACCCTTCATCCTATCATGAGATTCCCTGACACAGAGTCCCTCCCTGTCTTTCCTGTGGCCCTCTTTAAGTACTGGAAGGCCACTATGAAGTCTCCCCAAAGCCTTCTCTTCTCTATGCTAACCACCACCAACTCTCCCAGCCTGTCCTGATAGGANTGCTAACCACCACCAACTCTCCCAGCCTGT
>VZTL01013386.1:0-13621 GCA_013400535.1 Scopus umbretta
CTTCTTTCTTTCTCAACATCCAGTTTATCTGTTTACAACATGAGTCTCATCTTGTGCAGAACACACTTTCTGCTGTGTTGGCGAGCTCCCAGATGCAGTCATTACTGTAAAACTAGTGAGCACATGGAAGCCCTCTCCTCGATACTGCGGTGTGTGAGTGTGTCGCCAGCTCAGAACTTCTGGCTTTCTCAGAGATTTACAAACTTAGCATTTCCAGGAGGTTTGAAGATGTTCTGCATCGTGCCTGTGCCACAGTCCCCATGGCATCATTTAGGCAGTACGAAGTGATGCATGTTATCCTCTCTCCCAGACCCAGGGTAACTGGATTTATAATTACTAATAAAAAGAGGGTAGTACATTCATGCCACCTGAAAAACTTGTTTCCTGCTAAAGGCTGGAAGGACGCTACAAATTAAGAGAAAAAGTTTCATAGAAAAACACCTCTCTTTAGATTCAGGGAAATATATCGACGTGTAGGATACAGTACAGATGTGTGGGAAGGCGAAGTGATCGACCCGAGACAGACGTTAAAGGTCTTTTTTTTTTCTTCCTTGCCTTCCTATGCACTGCCACTAAACAGTGATGTATCTGTCAGAAGAGGAAAGCGATCACTTCCCATCAGGGAAGATCCACACTGTAAAAGTTTTTTCAGTACATGAAATCCCTTACCTTTCCCTGCTTAGCACAGGATGCTTTCTGTCCTCTGTGGACTGGAATGTACACGAGTCTGAGGTGATAGTTAGAAGGTAAAATATGTTTTGGCTGTATCATCACTTCACTGTAGCTTTAACCATTGTAAGCTGAAAAGGACCATTGTCCCTGGAGCCGTTTTGTCCCATCCTTTTAGGCAAACCTCTGCTCTTTTGTACCAGAGAGTCCTGCTGCTGTTCGTCATCTGCTTCGCCAGTTTGAAGCTTCACTCCACCCCCTGTGTTCGGTCTCTTTTACATCTCACTGGCACAGTCCAGGGCCTTTTAGGGAGCTCTGGGTCAAATTAGGTCAAATAGGACACATAGACAGTAAAGCCACCCCAGGCTCTGTCTGCTTGCGGCATCAGAATGAAATGTTAAGAGCCTTTAAGCTGTGTGAGGTGGCGTGCTTCAACAGAGGGCAGTCTGCTTCAGCTGGCTTTAAAAAAGCTAGCGCTATCTTCGTAACCATCTCTGTTTGGTTTGTGACACGGTACAGGATATTTCTCTGTTCAGGCTCAAATACTCAAATATCAGTGCACTGATTTAAAGGCAGCCCATGTACGTTGTGTGAGTTTTCTTCACCATCTTAAAAGCTAGGCATTTTTCTCCCCTTCCTTTTTCCTTTAAAAAGTTAAGTTTAAATTTTGGGGAATGGTATGGAAATATCTTGGCAGGGAAGGAGGGTATTTAGCTTTGCAAGCCAAATGATCCAGCCTATTTTGAATCCTCTGTGTGACAGGGGAAAAAGTACATTCTCTTATCAAACCTTCTTGCATACCAACACCTTCCGCAAACACCCACACTCCACCTGTTCAGGAGATGCTTGCTGTCCTGCTGCTACCACTGGAAGCACTAAAATTAGGAAGCATCCCTCTTCCTGGAGAGGACTTCTGCTGTACTGGGAGACTACTGTTAATGCACCCTTTTTTAATTCCTTCTCCCACCCCTTAAGAGTTTCTCCATAAATTTGGACCAATTTGTGGAGTAATGTTCCTACCCCCCTCAGTGGCCTGGCTCCGATCCCCAGGATGTAGGCATGCCGGAGACTGTTCAGAGAGTTGGCTGGAACAAAGTGACTGCAGGTTTCTGGGCACCATGGGGGATTCCTGCAGCATTTCAGGTTGGTGCCACTCCTTCTGAGCGCACTAATTTGTCTGGATGCTTAGAAAATATATTTGGATACTGTAAAAGGAGATTCTTTTACCACATAAAGTAAATGATTATACACACACACACGAAAGACTGAAAATGACAGCCAATGTCAATGGGAGATTTAATACATTTTTCTTTTCTTTAGAGAAGACAGTGATGAGCTTTTTGGCTCATTATTGGCTGCTCCTGAGCCAAGGACTGTCTCTTTGTTCCCTGTTCATTTGGACAGCACCTGTAGCGCTGACATTGTCTTGAGGTTTTAGGTGCTGCTACAATTCCAATAAATAAATGGATGTATTTTTGCTAGTGTTCTGCTCTGCACTTAGGGATTTGTTCAAAATGCAAATAGCTCTTCATGAAGGGTGCCAGAGAAATCCCTGTTAACTTGCTTGCCCTTTTCTACTCTGCAAGCAATGAATAGGTCAGGAGTTGAAGAGAGGAGTACAGATTTCCAGCAAACTGATTTGAACAGTCAGGGCTTACAGTCATGAGCAGGGAGTGTTGGTGGTATTGTACCATACTTCTGCTGGATGTGGTGGTTCCTTACTATCCGATTTACCAAAGAGAGTACTGAGGTGGCATATCAGAAGGGACTGGTGAGAACTTGGCAGTGCTTCCTTCTGATACCAGCTTCATGGAAAGAAGAGTTAAGTGACTGCTGGGGTCTTTGAAACTACCATCCCTAGTGCTCTGTTAGCTGCATGTGGGCCTACAGGCTCTTCCTCACGAGGAACACGCAATTTAGGAGATGGCTCTGTCTGCAGGATGATGAACTTCTCTTGCGAAAAAAGTTGAAAGCCAATATAACAAGCCCCTGTATAGAACACTAATGACTCTTTTCCTCGGTTTCTAATGGGACAAGGATATAAACAATAGACTTTTTGTTTGGTTTTTTTAAATGGGATCGGGCTTTGTTTCTCAAGGCATAAGGAAAAACATTTACATGTGTCTATGTATTGTGTAGACAGCAGCGAAGCAGATGCAGTAGGAAGTTTGTATCAAAATGCCAGAGGAGCTGCTGTTACAGCCGAAGTTAGATTCTGCGAGCTGCAGGAAGTAAAAAACCAAAATAAACAAGCCCAAACAACACCAAACCCAAAACAAGACTCCTATAGGCTGAAATTATCGCAGCCATTAATGTTGTCGGCACCTAATCCTGCAGTTTCAAATCTAATAAGCTATAATGGCATAGATAGTGCTTCAGTCATGTTACACAGCAGCATGGTCTCTCATGGGTAGTCACTCTTTCCTAATGACCAGCTTTATAGTTCAGAATAGCACGAGTCTAAAAACCTCTCTTCCTTGTAGGACTTCCATTGGCAGACCTTACTGTTAGAGATTCTGCTAGCTCTAAACTTTACAACTGTTGATACATCACCCTCTTTTACAGATGGGAAGAATATGCCTAGACCCTCTTCAGGCTTTTGGGTTTTTTTTTCTCCTTTTTCTTGAGCAGTTGTGTTAGGTGTCTTAAGATGAACAGAAAGTCAGTGCAGATGGAAGGTAGAACAATAAGTGAGGAACAAATCTTTGTCTGACACAGGTAAGTAAATATGCAGGACTGATAAGTCTTTTGCACAATTCTCTAAAGAGAAGGAATTACTGAAAATTGAATCATTCGAGAAATCTGCCTGTACATTTGCAGTGACTGTGTGTGGATAGGTCTCTCGAATAGACATTTGCTCTTGGAGCACTTGTTGGCTGTGGGAAGTTCCCTGTTTTCTTTGCCCACTCCCTCTTCACAGCACTGTTATTTTGCCTGTATTTAAAATCCACGTATCCATGATTAAGAGAGGGAACGAGGTGCTTGCTTTCAGTAGGCTTATAAGGAAAGGATTATTCGTCCTACTGACTGTGTAGAAGAAAAAATGTGTTGCTGCCAAATCACTCTTTGTAGGCACCATCAGGATCCTTGAAAAAGTATAGTTCTTCTCTCTGCCAAGATTTGGCAGCAGGGGAGAGAGCAGCTCCACCTTTTTCTTACCTTTTAACTTTCACTGTGGAGAGCAGATCTGACAATTTTTTTTCTTCAGAGTCATTTTAGTTACTTCAGAGCCCGTACTGCAACTGTCATTGCTTTACATGCAGTGAAACCGGCCAGCTGCACGCCATTTGCTGTTGATGCCATGCGAGGATTTGTTGAAAGGGCCCTAAATATCACCGCATTGCAGGAGATGCATTGTGCAGAAGTTGGGATCTCCCGTTCCTGTTCCTTCAGAGCAGAGCAGCAATGAGCGCTGAGCAACTGGGGCTTCTGAGGAATTCCCTGTTCTGTGGCGGAGTTTGTAACTGTGGAGGAAAACTGGCTTGAAGCAATCGCCTGCTTGCATTGTCTTTTAGTTGCATTTCGTACTAAAAAAAGAACAAGCCAGTTCATTTAAAGACAACCTTTCTAAATGCACTTCATGGACAAAGTCGTAACATGGCACAGGTACGTGATCTGAATTGATTCTTCAGCGCTGTTCTAAGCCCTTCTTACCTGGATAGTTCTTCAAGCGCTTATTGCCTCACGTAGACTTTATTACTTAAACATTTAGATCGGTGCTCTTTCTTTCTGGTGTATTAGCTGCCATTCTGCTCCTGCTTGAAGTAGTTGCTTGGGCAGTGGCACCAGCTAGAGTCTTGAGTGCATTTATTAGTGGCCCCAGAAGGCATGGCCTCCAGAGACATTCTTGCACAGGATGGGCAGGGCTCGGAAGAAGATTGGCATCATTACTGACGTAATCCGAGTGCTTGCACATACCTTTTTTGTTACTCTGTTATACTGGTAAAAGTCCCCTTTGGCCCTAAGGTTTGCTCATCAGACCATTCGTTTCACATTGTGTTTGCTTTTCTATACGGACACAGAATTTCCCATCACAAACAATATACTGCTACTTAATACCTAGCTAATAAATACAAATCAAATGCTTGCTCCAAAACCCAATATTTTGTCGATTATAATATTTGCTATAGTCTTGTGAATCTTATAATACCTTTTATGGGATTACTGCATATTTGTTAGATGGGTCCCTAGACTATATCTGCTTCTAATCACACACAGCAAGAGTTCAGAGGCTGATGCGGAGATCTCATTTTCCGTAATAGCTTCAGCCTTGCCCTCAGCTCAGGATGAATAGATGGCTGTGAATACTAAGTGAGACAAAAATGTTCTGGGATCTTTCTTTTGGAATAAAATCAATTTGTTGGTTTGAGAATCTCTGTTGGCTTCATAAGCTGTTATGTTTTATTAATTTTTCACACTTTATTTTTGGCTGTGTGGATTCTTTCACGTGGAACAAGATTGGCAGGGCCTGAAAAGATTAACAAGGGGAAAACGGAAAGTCACCACTGTGAATGAAGCCCCCAGCACACCAGGCACTTCAAATAGCTTTAGTGATAATAGTAGCTGAAGCCTAGTGACTCAAGGATAGTACTACGAGGTCCTAAAACTGCTCTCTATCTAGAGCAGATGAAATGTGCTAGTGGCCTAGTTAGGGGGAAGAATGAAATCAAGTTTATTAAAACAAAAATCAGTATGCTTTTATTTGAATTTCTGTCAGGGCTGCATTACACTTTGGTCTGTGAGCTTTCCCCTAAAAGGCTGCGTTAGACTCTGACTTGGCAATTGTTGAAAGAAATCAAGCTGAGAAGGAAATGGGAATTCAACGTCTCAGACAAGCATAGCTCCATGCTTTGTGATTGTGAGATACTTTTAAATAGAAGATAAGCCTCGTTTGTACATTGCAAAAACCCACTGGCAAAATATGACCTGTCGGAGACTTGGAGATGCTTCATTCCAGCAAGCATTACCTACAGAGGCAACCAGGTGGAGGAGATAAACCCCAGCAGGCACTATGGAAGGAAAGAAGACAGCTTGGTCCTCATCAAAGGATGATGCCTACACAAGAAGAAGATACCATGCGTGTCGGGCCATGGGAGGAGGTGTGACCAAAGCTGGTGGCACAGGTCACCCTCGCAGTCGGGGAGTTTCTCTCCCCCGAGCTCCCTCTGGGCTGGAAGCCAGCCCTCACCAATCCTGTTGGTCACACGACAATTGTTTTTCTTCTTGAAGCCCGTACCAGCCTTAGGCATAAAAGAGAGAACAGGTTGTGTCTGAGCTGGGTTTGGGCTTTTGGGGGTTTTATATTTCAGTAGTCAATGCCATTTATCTTTTACGATCCTGCTGCGCATGGACTCCTCCACAGCAGGTCCTGTATTTTTAGGACCCTATGCAATGTGACAGAAATAGTATTTCTTTCCTCTCCCCTTAGCTTGTGACTTCGTCTGTACCTCAGTAGATCCCTGCTTGTTATTACTTCCCAGATAAGGTTGACTGTTCCCCTTTGTGTTTTGGGTCCTTTTTGATGCCCACCCTTGACACCTTCATACCCAACCAACTCTCTTAGAAATAGTTTTTCTAATATTTTTGCCAAGCTAAAAACAGGCATTGGAAGGAAGTTTCAGAAACTTTTGTTTCATAAATGTGTCTGAGGCTGTATTATCTTCTTTAATACTCAAGGAGCCAACTTGTCTTCGTTGCTACAGCACTTGCTGCTGCCAAGTCCTTTAGCCCTTTTCCATTATCTCCCAAATATATGAATTATTCTCTGTGCATGGGTAGAGGCAGCATGTATTACAATAATATGTAATTTATAAATAGAAATGTATGTGCTGGCACCACTTTTTTCCTTTGGAAGTTAGTCTGTGGTAAGTTAGACCTACATAAATAAGAGGGTTTGGTTCACCTGCGTTTAAATTAAAGAGCTGCAGCAACTGGAGACACTGCATCTTCTTATTTAGAATATTTTTTATAAGGTTGTGTTTAATTTTCCTTAAACATTGCAATAAATGTAAGCAAATGTAAGGAGTAAAGCTCCTATTTCTGTGTCTTTTTAAAAAATGTTAATATCCAGAGTTGTGAGGCTCTAAACTGCTTGTTCTCGTTATTGCTGCTATGGCTTCTTACTTGTGTTTTGGGACCATTGCCTGGACTAGAGTCCGAGTGTTTGAGGTGTGTGCACCCACTCATACCCTGAGCTTCTCTCCAGTGTCTTGAGATTGTTTAAGGTAAAGGTATGAGAAGCAGTTTTATTGCCCTGTCACAGATGTACAGGTAACACCAAGGGAAAGACATGAGAATCTGAAGAAACGCTTCCAACTTGGGTGCTGGGTTGGGAGCCTGTGAACATTGTAGGGGATGAGTAGTTTAAGGACTTTAATAGGACAGCAAAGAGCAAGGGCATCTCATAGGAAACAACTAAACTGCCTCCTGTGTCTGAGTATTGCAAGCAGGCCAGATTCTTGCCTTCTAGTCGCATGTAGTTCATGTTTTAAAGGGTGAAATCCATCATATTCCAAATTTACCAAGAGGAGAAAATGTACAGGCTTTGCTCTTTGAACAAATGACTTAGTATGTGATGGCTTAAAATACTAAGGAGTGGGAAGACCTATGCTTTCCTTTCATTTTTTCCTGTTACTCTATTTACTCATTTGCTTGTAGGTGTGTGGAAGTCTTTTACATTTACTTCCATGCTGGCAGAGTTGAAGAACCCTATGTCAGCATCACGAAGAAGAGGCAGATGCCCAAGGATGGGTACTCGGAAGAAATTGAGAAGGAAGTGGGCCAGGCTGAGGGCAAACTGTGTACACACAGGTCTGCATTCAGCAGGGCATCTGTGATCCAGGCATTCCTCGGCTCAGCACCCCAGCTCACGCTCCAGCTCTACATCTGTGTCCTGCAGCAGGAGATCACGGCTGCCAGAAGTAGGTAGAGCTGTTGTTATCACCTCCATATTTTGGTGGGAGGGAGAGGAGAAGGGTCAGCAGGCAGGTGTGTCTGCCCTGGGCAAGAATCAAACATATTGCGATGGGTTTAATCTCCCTGACAGCTTTTGATGGTGATGTTGCTCTTAAGTTTATCTATACCGTAATATTTTAGACTATGATGCTTCCTGTAGCATACTTGGGTTGCTATAAAAAAAACCAATAATTTGATAAGAGGCCATTATGGCATGAGAGGGAGGCAACTGGAGGGACTGAGTTGTCTTCATGAAGAGGAAAAAAAATTTACCTCTGTTCCATTTTGGTTTTTGAGCAAACTTTCTGGAAAATTCCCTGGGCTACTGTGCAGAGCATGTTTTGCCATGCTGCATGAAGGAAGGTGTACTTTCAGGAATGCAATTTCAAATATGGACTGAGGACATGAACTGTCTTTACTTGTGCCAGACTCTGAATTTGGAATCAAAAGGCAGGACTCGATAAGCTGGTATGCAAATGTGGCCATCTCATCTCTGGACCCAAGCTGTTAAGCCTTCACCAAACAGTGATGCACCACATGGACTTACCAGGACACATCTCTCTTACAATGGGACTCTGCGTCTTGCTCCATGATGTGCTCCAGCTCCTTGAAAAAAAAAGATTTGATTTGCTGGCTGGCTGCTAAATGAAGAACCCACTCCAGCTGGTCATAGGAGAACCAGCTTTTTGGTGTAAGAAAGGCCTTTGGCACCTGTGTGAACTGGAGGTGTGTTTCCACTGAAATACAAAATAGCTCTTGTTGCATCTCTGAAACCCTGAGAGGCCAGGTATCTTTACCAGCTTCACAGCTAGGGAGGCTGAGGCTAGAGTGACAGGTTATGTATCTGAATGCTTTCTTCAGTTCTGGTGCCTTGGTTGACACCATACCAAGGTAAGGAACTAAGATTTTTGGAGGAGCCTTTATAATTAACGTCAGGGTTCTCCCCACAACTCAGGGAATGGAAAACTTTAGCATGCCAAGGGGCGAATCAGAACTTAAGGATATTACAACAGGTTAAGGTCTTTATACAACAGTACTTGTTTAAGGTCATAGCAGTAATTACTTGAAAGGCATTGCTCCTGACAGTTTCCGAGTACTTCACAGCTAAGGTAGGCTCTTTGAATAACCATGGCATTTGTGATGTGGGATGCGAACAAAGCAGCTGAATCCTTTGCTGAGCAATGCGATTAGCAAAATTTCCAATCACTTCACTGCATATGGCATTTGCTTGAGAAAGGTCACCTTTGTTGTATTTCTTCTATTACTGGTGTTGACCTTACTGGTCATGATTACCAAGGAGAAGCACGGTGCTCCAGGTGATTAGGGAATGGCATATTTAATAATGATATGTAACTCCCTATTACTTCTGACTTTTATCAGTCACTGCTGAGATAAATTCTGAATCACAGGCTGATAAGTGACTTTCTGTGGGTGAAGTTAAACAACCAGAGATGAGCTGGCTCACCAAGGAGTTCAGTGAACCCACCAGCAAATGCAGTAGTCATCTCTTGTCTCCCAGAAACCATCTCCACAGCAGGTGTAATTCTAAAATACAGAAATTAAAATAATATTAAAGGGTTTTTTTTTTTCTTTAATTAGTAGTTTAGGAACAATGACAATGTCTATTAGGGCTTATTTATCAGAAAAACAAGAATCCTAACCATATTCCTCTTGTGTGTATTTTACCTTCTGAAATACTGAAACTTTCTGCAGTCTCTTTAGCCAGCTTATTTCTGCAGTAATACCTTTTGCCCACCAGTATTATTCAGCCTCCAGTGTAAACGGGAATGAAGAATAGCACAGTTTCAGCTTGTTGTTTGTTATGTGTACATGGGGCTTCTCATGTATAGGGACATGACTTCAACCTTTTGATCTTGCAGCATCATCGAAGTAATTTAACAGCCAGTCCAGCTCTTCTTCCACACTAGAGATGTCTTCAACTTGCCTGTTCTTTGACACTGGTCCTCCAAACTGTATGCTCTCTTCCATTTGTCTCTGTTATGATTATCAGTCTCTTCTTGTATTTTGATTTCCACATTTTTTAGTCTTGTCTCCTCATCAGTCTCTCATTTTTCTGCATTCCTACACTAGCCTGTCTGTTGTTGTGTGTAAATTCTGCTTGGTCAGTGGCAATGAGGTCAGTATCACCTGTGAACATAAAGCTGTTTACTGTCATGCTACATAGCATGGTTTGTCCCTTTCAGATCTGTTTGAAACTCATTATTGCTTCCAGTATTGAATTGAACAGTTCTGAAAAGAAGGTGCATCCTTGCCTAGACCTTTGTCAACCAGAGCCATGCTGCATCCTTCTTGTGTATTTCATGGCATTCATCAATTTCTCTGGATGTTTTCTTCCAGATGATTAGATTCTTGCCAGTGTCTGGCATTCTCCAAAATTGTCATTTCACTGTCTGCCAAGAATGTAAGATCAAGAGAACTAAAGAGAGTTGGAAAAGCAGGACAAAGCCTCTAGGTTAGCAATGAAAGACATAAAGCTTCGGTGACTGTTTAGCATGACATGCGTAGAAATGTCGTTGGATGAAATGCAACATTGGAAACCTATGTGTAATAGCCTAATCTGAGTCCTAGTTCTGGACATTCAGCTCTTTCTTTGGTTACAGCGTAACTGAGAAGAAGTTCCTAACTTGTTACTGTATGAAATGCCCAGTCTGACTTTGTAATTGCCACTCCCACAACAGGTGCCGAGGTCTCTTGTGCGTTTGGGCTTCACCCTGTACTAAATGCTTCAGCATCTGTCAGTACCGTGCATTGGCTTAGAGCCAGCTATAACCTTGCTCCAGAGAGGTGGCTGACATCAGGCTGAGGTCCACCTACACGCTGTTGGGCAGCTATCCAGACCTCTTCGCTTAGGTAGTACCACCTGGAGAAGCACAAGGCCAGGAGGTGCCAAAAAGACCTGAGTTAACGCTAATTACAAAACCAGCTAGCTGGAGGTGGGGGTGTGTGACTTGGCCTCTTACCCTTGAAAAAGGGCCTGTTCTCAGTGTGCAGTGTTGAACACAGAAGATCTGCTTCTGTTAAGAGTGATCTTTTTGTAAGTTTAAAGTTTTTGTGCCGTTAACAGCAGTCAAGTTATCTTTCTCAAGTGTTGCTTACAGTGATAAAATAATCTCAAAAGGCACATTTTCTACCATTTAAAAATAAAGTTGTTCTGCTGCAAAAGGTACATTTTTATTTTTTTAATGAAAACTTGTAGCAGTGACTGCCATCTTCAAGAACAGAGGCTTTGAGTTTATGATTTTTTCCAACTTTTTGGTGTTTGCAGTGTCACTTTCCTAATGTTCATGAACTGCGCTTTGTAGGTGGTCTTACCAGATATCTTAAGATGCTTCTACAGTTGCTTCTTCTCAGCTCATTGAGCTCTGACCACAGCATACCTTTCTCATTGTTTGAACTACATACTTTGAGTACTTTTTGAGTATTAATAGTTGTTTTTATGTGTTGAAATGATATCTTCAGGCCAAAAAAAAAAGTATCTTGGTGTCTTGTCCGAAGTAACAAAATAAGTGCCCTTATTTTTCAAGGGTTTTGATTATCAGTTTAGAAAATTATAGTGTATATATAATAGATAACTTACATTCAGCTGAAGACTCATAAGATTTCAGTAATAGGTATTTGTGATGTAGCTCATCTAGAGCAGAATTCACTCTCTTACCAATTTCTGAAGTGGGAAAGGCCTGGTCTTGAAAAGACTTAAGACACAATTAAAAAAAAACAACAAAGTAAAACAGTGCTGCCCTGAATGACTCTGTGAGTGTGCACCTCTGATGCGTAAGAAAAGTACAGCCTTCTGGGAGCAGGAAGGAAGAGGAGAAACGCCACCTTTATGAGGACTGTTAGGGGATTGGGGACTGGTCCAGGGGAAGTTACTTTGCCTTTTAAATTTTCACTTCTTTGCTTGCACAACATGAGGAAAAGCAACAATAACGTCACCCTCCCGCGTTTTGCTTTGCAGTTGCTTCAAACCATCTTTCTCACAGACTTAAAAGCGATGCTTCAGCTGAAGGTTTGGTGACAGTACTGAGCTTTTGGGAAAGGAGCAGGACTGGGCTACTGTATTAAAACAGAGTCAGCATGACCTGGCTTCTGTCAATGGAGAAATGCCTCTCTTGAAGGTTTGAGTTTTTAAGACAAGTTTGAGATTAATATAGAATCCCTAAAATGAAATTGGGTAATAAGATTAATGTCTTGGCCTATCAAAGCAGAAAGCAAGCAGAGTTCCAGGACAGTAGTATCCTGTCCCCAGTGGATAGTTTTGGGGTTTTTTTAATTTAACTCTAAGAGTATTCTTTGCTTCATTAGCTGATGGAAGTTACTTGTTCTCTTACAGCTGTAGAGCTGGCTCAAAACTACAGGAAAGGTTTTGTAAAGGGCCACAGGATATCAAGCGGTATTCTTGACTGCACTTGCTTGCTCTTCTGCTTTCAGCCAATGTTTTCTAAGACATAATGTTTAAAAAGTCTTAGATCAAGTATAGTGCTGTAAGAAAGATGTTTAAAAAAACACATTAAAAATTTAAGTGTTAAACAAGAAAATACATAATCACTTGCAGAGAATATATGCACCACCAAACTGGCATATAAAAAATTACTATATGAAATGGCAGATTTTTTCAGCTTACTGAGTGCTATTGGAAATTTAGATATAAAGGATTAAATCATTTTTTTCCAAAGTAATTCAAAGGTGTTTGAGGATTGGGATGGGAGAGACTTTAGCTACAAATGATAGAGAAAATCCTGTTAGAGATCCTAAAAGACACTTCTTTCTTTCAAAATCACGCTCAGAAATTAACAATTGTCATTGGGGAAAAAAAAAAAAAAAAACCAACAACTTATAGTCATGGCTAAATAGCTATAGCAAAGCAGGGAATCCACTTCATTTGTGAGATATTGACACATAAACTAATTGAAGGCTGTAGAATGCACTGCTTGCTAAGCTTTGCAAAAGCAGTTGACATAATCAGGCATTCCCAACTCTTGATTATTTTGTTTTATCTGATGCAATGTAACACCCTGTAGCATGACCAGTTAGCTTGGTTAGTTTCATTGACATTCTAAAAGAAACAAATGAATCATTTTACTGTGCTTACCTCATTTGCATTTGAAGTGTTCCTTGTGTGGACAAAATGCTAAGTTTGAAACTGGAAGTATTGGTTAGGGGTGCCTAAAATTAGTCCCCTAGATCATCTGTTCAGCATGTCAGTAAAAATTGTGAAGAAAGTATGCAAATGCTAACAAAACTGTGGGCAGTTAGCACTTCTGAACATCAAGGTACTTCTCTGTGAATGCTTATTCCATGCATCCAGGGTTCTTACAAGTCTGTATTGACTTAATGTAGCAAGACAAGACTCCCTTCTGCAGTGCCGGAAAGCTTCGTCCCTACTGTATCTGGAGGGGAGGCCACGTAACAGCTGGCCTCCGCCTTCACTTGCTGCAGAATTTAAATGCTGTGAAACCTTCACTTGAGGGATTCTGTGTAGGTGAGAGATACAGAAAGTTGATCTGAGTTTAAAGACAATTTTAAAAGGAGTGTTATTTTTAAATGCATATCGATCTGTGTATGAGGAAAATAGATGTACAGGAAAACATAGTGTAGACAGGTGAGCAAATACCTGTCTGCACAGGCAGAAAAAGTGCAGATGGTTCTGGGTTTAAATTGCTTTGACTTTCAGTTTTGAGCTCCATCGCAGAGCTCTTCTGTGAACTTAGGGAATTTGCTTCAACATATAACTTCACAAGCGCTGAGGTATGTACACGCCCAAATAACTCCAAAATTTCAGCTTCTGTTTTACAGCTCTTCAGAACTCCCCCAGAGGGGGAGTAGCACCCCTGTGCCTTGTGATGTACTGTGGGAGTCTGAGGGCAACTCAGATACTTTAATAAGTGAGCTGTATAATTACCAAAGACAGTGTGTGTCTGGGTGGGGGAAGGAGGGAGAGACACCTGTGACTGCTAAGTGCTTTTTTTTTTTTTTTTTT